>CAVNYN010207439.1:0-12121 GCA_963692815.1 Nyctanthes arbor-tristis | reverse complement strand
GTCCAAGCAGGAAGAAAGCGATTGTAGTGGCATTATCCATCTGGTGAATCCGAGCAAATGAGGCAGCTGTCCATTCTCAAGATTCTGAAGTGTCAAATCAATTCAATTGAATCTAATAAACTCGAAGAATGATTTTCAAACATTATGATCAAAAACTTTCTTCTTGAGTGAATAAGAGACATGAGATGGTTTTTTGTTCCATTTGCATCATTTGTTGCATTGTTCAATTTGTTGAAAAATAACATAAGCTTTAAAAAGGAAACATATTTTTGAAGAACAAGTCAAGTGCAAAGAGAAGAAGCCACTTGAAATAGAAATAAAATACAATTTAAACCATATTATTTCAAGAGAACATAAGTTACAGGGAACACTGTTCTTTTAAAATCTTTATTATCAAAAAAAATTACAGAAAAAATTATAATGTATTCAGTACTTAATCTTTTTTGTAGTCACAACAAATCTTAAGAAACAAAACTGATTATTGATATTGTTTATTTTTTAGTTGATGTTCCATCAGAACTGTCCTTGAAGATATTTAATCACATTTGCGTCAACCTGAAAAGCCTTAGCAAGAACATTGGGATTAATGGGCGGGTTCAATCCAAAAACTACATTAGCTATTGTGATGACTCCTGGATTTGGCTGCTCAAACCAGCAAATGCTACTACGTTAGTCTTCCCGATATTAAACTGGAAATGAACAAGACCTTCAGGAAAAACGAACACGTCTCCTGGATACAAAGTCTTGGTGAAAAGTTTATTTTTTACGTTAGGATCTGCAGGATTAGAAGTACGAATCCAACATACAAAGTGCCTTCCACAACGATGAGAACCTCAGTAGCCCTCGGGTGAGTGTGGGGTGGATTGAGGCCATATGGTGCATAGTCAATATGAACCAAAGAGATGCCAAGAGTGTTGAGTCCTGGTAATTGATTAATGTTCACATGAGTAACCTTTGATCCAAGGGGATTTGATGTGTTTCCAGGCTTGTTCAAATTAGGCCTAGGCAAAAAATCCGAGCCCAAACGGGTTACCCAAGCCCGACCCAAATATACTCAAACTCAAACAAGTAGTGAATAAAAATTATGCCTGAACGAGTACCCGAACCCGAAACCAAACGGGTTTGGAAGGGCTTTGGGCATGAGTTAAAACCCGAAAAGCCCGAAGATACCCGAACATTCTTTTACTCTCAAAATTTTAAATTCAAATTTCTAACTAATTCTATCACAATCCACAAAACCATCTCGTTCATTTCACAATCACATTTTTATTACATTCTTCTCCTTCACACACACAAAACAAAACTCTAGAGTTGTGTAAGATATGTGAATTTGTCTTTTTCTATGAGGATTTTACTAGTTTTTATATATACACTATGTGATTTGTATAAGATAAATTGTTTTTAATTAATTAATTGACAACACTGCAAGTTTATCGTAAACCAGTAAATTTATAAAATTAGAATCTAAATAAAACTACCCCCAAAATAATATAAATAAAGTCAATTAGCCAAATGCTAATTTCTAATTGTTAACTTTATTACAGTAGTATCTAACTATTATTATTTTCATTTAAATGAATTATATATGCTTCAAATTTTTTGTTCTTCTTATCCAATTAAGTGTTTCTTTTTTCTGTTAATGCGTTTATATGATATGCGCTAGATACCCGAAAAATCTGAACAAAACCCGAAGTGTTACCTAAATCCGAATCGAGACCAAACGCGAACGGGCTTGCCATTTTCAAGACCGAAACCGAACCCGAACCGAAATATTTGGTCCAGGTTTGGTCAGTCTACTACCCAAACCCGAAACCCGAATACCCAGGCTAGTTCAAACCCGAGAAGTAGAAATCATCAGCACTAATCATGCTTGGGTTCTTGCAGATATTTCCATTCACAAAAACTGCAAGTAGAACATAACACACATGACATAAAATGAAAAGTTAGTTTCCAAGAAAGTTACAAAGACACTATATGCAGTACTCTATACTCTCCCAATGAAGCTCGATAAGAATATGTATAAAACATAGAAATGAGATTCTTCTTCTACAATTGGTAAATTTATTTTACCCTTTGCATCAACATCTTTAACAGCAACACAAAAATCCTATAGCTTGTCGGGATCGGACGCCAAGGTGAATGAAGCCATTGAGAAAATAATAACAGCAATTAGTAAGCGAACAGCCATCTTTGTTACAGCTGATATAAATTTCTTATTTGGTATGCAAGTGTTAGAGGATTTGAGTTGCAGTTTACTGCAGAGAAATTGTGCCTATTTATAGCTACTTGTCAATGGAACCAGTCATTTACTAAGAGAATTTGCAAAGTCTGTTCTTATTTCTTTAAATTCAATTACTGAGTCTATTCTTATTTTCTTCAATTTATATTATAATAAATTATATATTATATATTATATAATATTAAATAAAACGATTTTTGAAGTCGTCATCTCTTTTACTGTATCTATATACATATCTCTGCGATATACGTAAAACTAGAGACAACAGCCAAACCATTCAAAGTCTTGTAGGTAATTTTGTGTAAATTAAAGATTACTAGGTAACGTGGTTAGAACATTTAATTTTACTTTATTTTTTCATATATAACCTTGTGCCATTAATTAATTGAAATATTTTCAATGTATAGGTAGTTGAATAACAATAATTAATTGAAAGCATATATGAAAATGAAACATTGCTTTCTGTTTGGCATTTTCAAGGTATTTTCTATTTTATGTTTTCCAAAATACTCAAAAAATGTTCTCTTTAGATGTTTTAAAAAATGATTTTGGAAAATAGAGAACTGTTTAACCCACATAACCCAAAATAATAAAAAGATGTTTTCCACATTTTGAGCCCAAAATGCGGTCCAATTCAAAACGCGCAAAATGAAGACGCTCAAGACACGGCCCAATTGAACAGCAATCAATCGACTCCTCTTCTCCTTCTGTTCTCTCTTGGCAGGCGCTCCCAGCTCCTTCGATCAATCGAATTCAGGTTTGTTTCCTCAGTCAATTGACTCTTCTCTTCTCCTTCTGGTAAGTGTTTTGTGTGTCAACTTCTTCCTACATACTTTTCTCAATCAATTGCTTTCAAATTGCTAATGTCAGTTCTCTTTATCGTTGCGCAGCAGCATTTGGTCAGCTGATTTCTCAAGTAATTAAGGTGAGTATTTCCGTACATATATGCTCTGTAGATGTATATCAATTTCTCAAAAATTTTCCCTCATCAATTGAAGCTAATACAGTGATATCTGAGTTTTTTCCTGCTATTAACTTGTGTTCTACATCTTTCAATGAGTTATCATTTATGTCTTTGTATTTATGTATTATTACCGTATTAGCAGATATATCAATTAAACGAACAAAGTGAGTAAATTGGTTTTTATGTAGCCGGCCCCAAATTTACCAAGGTCAGCTAGTCAGATTGCTGTTGTGATCTTCATATAGGAATTAGGACGAAAATGGTTGCAAGACTGAAGAAGCTTTGACTGCCTCATTAATTGATATAATGTAATAAAAACACCAAATGCTGTAAGATTCTCCATTATTGTACGAGAAAATCATTTTGTTTAGTTTATAATAAGAACATCAAATGGTCCATCACTGAGATTTAGTAATACTATATATGATGAGTGCTTTTAATAATATGGTTTGGAGGGTAGATACTTGTTTGGCATTATATAAAAAAAATATGAATTGTTCTATTTGGAAGCATCAAATTATGCATGTGGGCCTTTACGAAATGTCATTTGTTTTTCTTTTCTTTTCTTTTTTTTTTTTTTGTGCTTACTAAGACATAAATTTTGTTTGGATTTGGTTTAATCGAGTCATGAATTCTGCATCATTAATTTGTGAGCCGTCTGAAAGCAGATTGTCTAGTAAATAGTAGTAATTGAACCTAAGCAACAAATATTGAATCATCTGATTTAGTTTATTTTAGCTAAACTTGCAAAGAGGAAAAGTATATTCTTATTTGTCTTTTATATCACTCTCAACGTGGAATGCCGAATGCCTATGTTTTTTAAACTTTGTTAATGTGGGTTTATGGTATCGTATTGGATAAAATTAATCTAGTATTTTTTTACAGTTTTCGGTTTTCGTGATGAACATATATACCCATTAATCACTGTCCTAAATCATAGCCTGTGTGGTTCTCTGATTTTTGTTGCTCCTTAAACAGATGTGTTTCTGAGGGAGGGAGTGAAGAATTGTAAATTCAGTCACTGTTATATCTGACATGACTGTTTTATTAAATGGACTTGGATACATAAACTTGTCATGTACAATTCTAGTGCTAGTATGATTGAACTATTTGCTCTTTTGAAGATTTGGGTGGTTTTCTTGATATTATTACTAAAATTTAAAGTTTAAACACGCTTCTGACTTTTTTCCCATTTAAATTGAATGAACTGTTTGATGTCTTGGACTTGAAGATTGGATTTCAAGTTTTCTTGGTATTGAAAATTTGGACAGGAAAAGTAGCATCTATAGCACAACTAATATGGGAAAATATTAGATAGTTAAAACAATAATTGTAGTAACTATGTGTATGTTACTATATGTTTGACTGATTTAGTCATGTTGCTGTATTTTTACTTACTTGAGAAACTATGTTTTTCTGTAATGTCATACTTAGAATTGAAAAATTGTGTTGATGCTTTGTTTTATCTATACGTTGTAATGTGGTACAAACTTGGTTGGACTACTATGTATGGTGCAATTGACGATACCTTTGTCATGAGTTTTTTCCATTTCTGGTTTCTTTATAGGTTTAATTTATGCTGTTTCTTTGTCATTCCTCGTTTCTCTGTCATGAGTTTTGCCATTTCTAGTTTCTTTGTCATGACTCATGAGTTTGGTTCATAATCTTGAATTTTGGTTCACCATACAGGTCCAGATGCTGTCAAATATATTGTCAATCATGCATCAACGTCACTACTTATCATATTCAACAGCAGTAGTAGGACCTGATGCAGATGCAGCAGGTCCCTTCTTTCTCTCTTTCTTCTATCTCCTTCTTCGTCTTCTCTGTTCAAATCATGTATAATTTTCTTCTTCTCCTCCGTTCATCTGCTATTTCTTTTTCACTTGGTCCCCCTGCCATTTATGCCTGCTTCTGTTTCTGCTGTTGCTGCTTAGCTGCTTCTTTCCTCTCTCCCCCCTGCCCAACTGACCACTTTTTTCTTTTGTGTTCAGAATCAATGTTGTGATTGCTTTCTTTCCCTTTTGTTTCTACTTAATTCATGAAATGGTCTTTCTTTCTTGGTGGGGTTTTCCTCTTTTTCCCTGATTCTGTCAGCAGACTGCTTCTGTGGGCTTATATTTCTACAGATCGGAAGAGCGTTTAGTTGATACAATATTTACAGTCCATCAACAAGATCAAAATTTGTCTACTGTTTAATTACAAACTGCTCTAGTATACCAAAATATGGAATGTTTTGATGGTTTTCTTTGTATGTTGATGATTTCATGTATTACCTGCAGTGTCTGGATGAAAGTTACCTTGAGTAATTATTATTTGGTTGACTCCCTATATGTAGGAAATGTGTAGTTTTGACATGTCAGACTCTTCAAGTGATGGAGATATGTTTTCTATCACGGATAATGAGTTTGATGATGCCATAGACGTAATGTTTTCTACTGCTTGTTGCACGATGCATAACTTCATTCGCCAAGAGCACGCATTAGACAAATTGTTTGCACAATATTCGGTTGAAAATATTATTTTTGAAGATATGCCCGAATCAAGTGAAGCTCGTGAACCTATACAGTTCGATTCTAGTCAAACGGCTTAAATGGGACGTGTGCGAGATGAGATTGCAACCCAAATATGGAATGACTACTCGAGAAGGACATGACGACTTCGACCCTTTTTTTGCTTTTTTTTTTTTTTTGGTGCTCATTTATTTACTTTGGGATACAATTTGTTTTGTTATCTATTTTGTTTATGTGGTTTTTCCATCTTTCAACTTTTTCAAACAAAATTTTATTGATATATACATGTTCATCACGTGTAGTTCATGCATTTTGCATAATGTAGTCTATGTGGTTATCTTCAGTTTTTATATGTTGTCCATTTTTTATAACTATCAAAGAGTACAGTAAAGGGAAGCACTAATTATGAGTGAACAATGTTATGAGCTACGTATAGATTTATAACGCCAAAAATAGTTTTGTAGAAAATATCTTTATAATATAAAAAATAGTTTTGTAGAAAATTTCAAACAAAACATGATTTCTAGTGTTTTATTTTCAAAAATAGTTTTCGAAAATAACAAACCAAACACGTTTTTAGAAAATTTGACATCATGAAATGAATATAGAAAATAGAAAACATTTTCTAAAATAAAAACAAAAAATGAATTACAAACAGAACAGAACCAAAATACATATTTAATATAATAAGTGAACTATCTTTTTGAAATAGACGAAAATAAAATAGTAAATTATCTTTTTAAGACGGAATGAGTGTTTTTTAACATATCATATCACTTTTAATTTAAATCAATAGTAATCACATAAGTCACATGTCTCTTTCATCAAACTTTTTGCCCCATTTGTCCAAATAGAATTACTGTTTATGTAAACAAACGCATAAAGTAGACATTATGTAATACAACATTTCAAAAAGCCTTCTGTCTGTAACTGTGTAACATGATTATCAATTTCCAACAGAAGGAGCTCCATCAATAAACTTGAATCTACAGAATTCGACTAACTAAATCAACCAAGCCCAGAAATTGAGTAAAGATTATCAACAGAAAACAAATAGCACGTGTCATGTCTGCCGGCTGGAGCAATTGAGTTAGGAGTAAACTAAATTCAAAAGAATTAAAATGAGACCACGTAGAGTCTAATGTTACATGGTACACACCCTGACACATCGACATGCATCCAGGACCAGTTTTTTGCGAATTTCACCCCAAAATCAGCACGTCCATATGTTACAACTTGGAGTTGGGAATGGCCAGGACAGTCAAGACATCTGCAAAGATGTATAAATTTAGCGCTTCAGAAGCCAAAAGAAAGGTTAAAATCTGAACAAGAATTAGATTTAACCATAAAAGAACTGAAAATCACACTTTTCCAAAATAGTCCAATGCTTGGTTTGATCTGGTTCCCAGAAACTTTCCAAAAAACACATTAGATGTTTTGAAGAAAAAGCCCCAGGCATTAATAAATAAAACAATTGCAATGCACATAAAAAAATTACATATTCTCATTTTGAGGATACATTGTAAATTTGTAACTTAACAAAATTAGAAGTTAACTTACAAATGAAAATAAGTAGATAAACAATGTAGCAAAAACAATTTCTTGAATTAGTAATCACATACCTTTCATGTTGACTAACTAGCCTTTCTTTTCCGTCTTCCGTTTCCTTTATTTTTTTTAACACCAATTTTTCCTTTACCTGGTTCAAAAGAATAATAATTAGCTAGGCTTGAAAATGATATCAGCTTAACAACATAAAGCGTAAGAGCAAAATGGCAAAGAAAGAATCAATTAGCCAACCCAAATTGAAAACGAAGTTCGGTGGTGCACATAACAAAATCTAAAAGAATCAAGTCCCCCATATCATTACTATGGTTCTCCTATGTTCCTCCTGGTCACTGTCAGCATCTCTCACATTCTCATCATCCTCCAGTTACGATGCAGCTTCTTCTACCCAAACTCATGGAGGCAAGAAAAAGAAGACAGGAAAAGCCTTAAAACATGGAGGGTAACAATAAAATAGCCACAGTTTTAAAAGTCTGAACAAGGCAAAAAAAAAACACATGCACACCTTAGCTGCCCAGAGGCTTAGAATGCTGACAGAAGCCTTGAAGTGGCACTCTAGGACTAAGTTTTCAGACATTTTGATGGAAGTCTCATGTGAGGTGGACACAAGGCCCAAACCTCGTAAAGTTGTTCAGTAATGCAACTTCAATTCGATTCAGAATAACAAGAAAACCTTACTCATTCGGCTACTAATTGACAGAACATTTTACCAGCTGTTAGAAATGTGAATCAAAACAATTTATTAGGGTTTAGCACATACATGGAGAGAAAATTATCTTTTCAACTTGAACTTGAAAATGTACAAGTAGCTCAAGTTCCATAAGTAACACCCAATATGAGAAATTATAGCCCTTACTCCTTAGTTCGAAGAAGAAATTTTCAGATTTCTTACCAGCTTCACTTGCATTTAGAGGAATTTCCCCCAAATCCTCCAGAGCTTGGCGCACAGCGTGAAGAATCATCTTCTTCACCTGTATAAAATGAAAAATCTATCCGTCACCTGATGCATAACAAATCATGAACATGCAACTATTTGGGTTTCTTGTAGAAAATTCTGAACCCATGCCAGCTGAGTCAAATAACCCAGTATCCGAACAACCTCCCCCCCCCCCCCCAAAAAAAAAAAATAAATAAATAAATAAATAAAAGAGCATCCCCTAAAAATTAGAATAGAATAAAAACAAACACACAACTCCCAGACACTTAAGAGCATGTTTGGCATAGCTAGTGTTATGGTCTTAGCTGATCAACCATCATTTTCAATTTCCACATTCCATAGAACCATGACTAACACCCACCTAATCAATAATTTCTGCCAGTCCAAATATGCCCACGCTATAAAACCAAGAATTAGCAACAACTGTAACTTTATTTAAATTATTCAAAAGACTGAACACTGAAGACTCAGGCCCAGTGTATAGTTTTGTACCTCCAGTTTGTCTTCTTTAGCCCTGTGGTTTTGGGGAAGAACACGGAACTCTTTAGTCAAACGAGCACACTCTCCAACACTTTCAGGCGAGACAAAGTCAACTGCAACCTTTATACATGACTGTAAACGATAATAAGAGAAAGAGTGAGCTAGTGTTATACATCAAAAAAGAAAGAAAATGAGAAGCACAGTGCAGAGGAAATGGAAGATTAAGTACAGAAAGATTCATACCATTAAATGTCGATCAGCTAACTACTTTTTTACCCTCTCCATAAGTTATTAGTAACAATTAAAATTAAAACAAATTACTGCAATAGACATTCTCCAAGGCTTTGTGATGCAATGAAAACGGGGTGTCAACAAAGCGAAGTGATTAAATAATCTGTTGCTTTATCCATTTTATTTTATTATTTTATTGAAGGATCTGCTTGGCAACCAGTTATAATTGAATACAACTATAGTCTATCTTTTGAATTTAGAACACTCGATAACACCAAATGTTGCCAAGTGTCTGAGATTCAAAATGTAACTATAATTACCTGCCGGTTTGCAAACTCATTTTATTGAGAAATAAAAAGGGTGGGGGGCTGAATGGTGGAGATTTGTGGAGTACATGCAAGTCCCATAAAATACGCAAATGTGATTGGTTAGACCAAATTTTATTTAAAAGTAGAATTTGTTTGCAAACAGGAGCTATAATTGGATTCAATTATAATAAGTTACAAAACAGACCAGAAAATCTTAATTAGGGTTACTTGGTGATTTATAATAACCACGGTTTCATGGGATTTCATTATTTAAGAAAAAGCTGGAACTTTTCCAGTTGCTTGTTTGTGTAAAAAACTTGAAAGAGTTTCCCAATTCTTCCAATTATTTAGTATTCCAAAGCTAATTTCAATGCAAAGTTCTCTGGAGAAATAGGCTCCAACGATGCAACACCCATCCATATTTAGTAAGGAACCAAAGATATTCATATTCCTGCCAAGAACTCTACAGTGTAAAAGATTCGTTCTCGGCAATAAAATCTGCTCTGATTAACTTGATGATCTGAAGGGTAGGGGTCCCACAATGGGTGATAGGTAAGATCTGTACAAGGCTCAGTTATAATTTTCTCAATAATTTCTAGAATAACGGTAATAGAACAGAGAAAATACAAAAATACAAATGCGGCTCTACATGCCAAAATTGGCAACAAAAGCTTAAAAAAGGAAAAGAGCAAATAAAGAATTTATGAACTTAAATGCTGATCATATACCAAGAAATGAGAGCAAATGTAGGGAAAAAATTGATCCTTGTTTTTGGGGAAAAAAATTATTGCCCAGTACTTATGCAGAGGGCACTACTCCTTAATATGAATACAATTTATGTAGTTAAATCTGAAAATCACACCTTACTATATTTTCAATAGATTGGACTTCATAATTGATTCTAGAAACGAATTGTTATCCATATCAAATCCTTGACTAATGAGCTTAATGCTTAGAGTTAAATTAGTTGGTAAAATCTACTACCGAATTGATTTAACAAGAAGCTACAACAGCCTCCAGAGTCATTCATTTTACTTACTGTATTATCATGCAAATATGTGTGATATAACCTTGAACCCTCAATGAGAGGTACATATAAAGTGGTTGCCTCTAATGGCACTGCTGATGAGAGAAGGAAGGAGGTAAACCAATGCAACGTCATTAACTAGATTATAAAGAAAAAGAGTTAATAAAAAATTTACCTTCAAATTTCTAACTTGATGAGGGCAGCCAGCAGGTATAAAAACTGCATCACCCAATTTCTGAACAAAAGTCCATGGTTCAATTCCTGTACACCCACCAAAAAATAAAGAGGGGGGGTGGGGGGAGAGAGGTTAAAACCAAAGTATAGCACAGTCCATGTCGCACACATTAATCATATTTCACACAAGAGGCTAACCATATTCCTCCTTGAGTCTCCTTTTATGCTCCACAGTCAAATAAACAGTTTGATCATGAATGGGGTGGACCACCTGCAGTAAAAAAAAGACCACACATTGATAAGACAGCAGATAACCAAGAGGAGAAAATGTCATCAAATTTCCTGAAATGTGAAGAAACAGAACACATGGCATGCAAGAGACATATCATATTTAGAATGAAAGCAATTTGATTAAAGTCTCTTACAGGCAACCATTAAAAGAATCAGAATATTGGATAACAACCTAACAAATGAACTCAGATAATTAACCAAGTTTTCCAAAACCCCAAGCCAAATATCCAAGAAATATGTGGTAAAAACAATACAAAGTATCTATTGTAAGAATGCAGGCTTAATATGGTTTCTTGGTTTTTCATTCACTTTAACAAACCTCACAAGCAGTAAAAAATAGGACAGGCAAGATAATTTATAAAGCCCAGTAGTGATGGCCACAGCAAAAGATGAAAGCAGACAACATTATTTCGAATTTACATTCACAAAGAGTATTACCTGTGGCAACTGATTACAATAGATGTGCCTAAACTCCTTAAAGTGCTTCGTCACATAATTCTCTAGTGCAGGAACATCTTCCCTCCTAAAAATATCCCATAAAGCACCACCCTCAGGGTCCTCAAACTCTTCTGATATACCAACTGAAACTGAAGAGACATCAGTTTCCTCTTTTGTACATTCACCCCTTTCTTCCATATTGCTTCTTTCACATGCTTGATCAGCAGAGTTGACCTCAGCCATAAATTTTTTATGAAGTGAGCCATCATCCTCATTTTTTTTAACCATTTGAATCCCCGTGCTAGTTTTTGCCGTGAATTCTTTATCTAGCATGCTCTTCTTTGACACATCAGATGTTTTTGGCTCTTCAATCTGAGAACAGGCATCATCCAAATCCTCTGAAGAAGTTGGCTTATTCAATCTCAATAAATTTTCATCTAGCTTCTGTTGTGACATGTCCATCTTATCATGATACAATTCCAGGAAATCTTGCGCATTGTGCTTCTCCTTCAGTTCCTTTATTTTTGCAAGCTGATCAGGCGTGAGCTTTACTTCTTCTACGTGCGTGAGCACATTGACCTAATTCAGGCATGAGCAAAAACCGCACTGTTAAAGAGTTGATGCGTGTAAGAGTAACATCTAACAACAAACTATTATATAAAGAAAACCTGTATAAATAACAACCTGGCGAATCTATACAGGTGCACAAACATTACAAACTCAGTAAAAGGCATACCGCATCAGACATATCACAATGGAGCTTTGTTACAGAATCTCCACGGCCCAACTCCAGAGCAACTCCATATGCTATATATGTCTTTGGCCCCATGTCTGGCTTCAAAGACCCATCTGGTAGTTTAACGGCAAGATTTAAATATCCACTGCGAGGATGAGTATATTCCTTGAACGGCAAACAACTGATAAA
Source organism: Nyctanthes arbor-tristis (assembly GCA_963692815.1). NCBI lineage: Eukaryota > Viridiplantae > Streptophyta > Magnoliopsida > Lamiales > Oleaceae > Nyctanthes > Nyctanthes arbor-tristis. The sequence goes on along the minus strand of CAVNYN010207439.1, from coordinate 28 downwards.
CTCAGCACCATGGCGAGGTAACCTCTCC
>CAVNYN010207435.1:0-50954 GCA_963692815.1 Nyctanthes arbor-tristis | reverse complement strand
ATGCAAAACAATTATTAAGAGAAATGAAGTTGGGCTAAAGTGGCGGGTCGAGTCCGGTCCAGATGGAGGCGGGTCGGGTAAAATTTTTTGAAAAAATTAATGACAAAATGGTTAAAATTTATAGGGGCGACATCTAGTTGAGAGCAAAACAAGGTTGGAGACCCAACTGATTCTTAACTCAAAAGTTGTGGACCTTTTGTGAAATTAACCCTTCTTTTTACACCGCTTAAAATCCGTACCTTCCTTTGTGCTAACATTTAGACATCTATATGTGTAGTCAATGTTTGGATGGTTGTGACTCAAGTAGTCGAATAAATTATAACTGTCTATGTGTATGTATATTAGTATATATGTATGAAGCAATTTCAAGAAAAATAGAAAAATATTATAAGCACATAGTGGATTTGGTAGTGGCCAATTGTGGAGGGTATTTTTTATGCAAGTAGAATAGTACAATCTAAGGGAAGAATCAGTGCCACTATGAAATGCATTTTCAGTTTTTCATTGCGTGTGTTTCCCATTTTCAAAACAAGGGTTTAAAATCTGAGAATAAGATTGAATCTTGAGAACATATACTCCTTTAATAATAGATAATAATTCAAGAAGAGGAACATTGTAATAAGAATTTTGGACAATTTCAGTGAGAAATTGTTAACGGTTTACGAGAACAGAAATTTTCATTTTTGAAGAACTATACATCACAAGAGGTTTCTTGTAACTTGCCATCTTTATAATCAAATTCATAATATTACTTAACAATATATACTTGAATTATACATTTTCAGAGCAAAATACAAAAGAGAATTGACATCTTTCACAGGTTGCGGTAGAGTCCATGTCCCACTATCAATGGACGACGCCCGTAAACAGTGGAGCGTGCATGGCTTCCTCTATCACTTACAATATTATCCGATTTTATAATAAATAACATGATAGTACAAAACAAAACGCTACATAAGATAATGTATACTATCATAAAGAAGATGCCCCATTTCATTTCAATATATTTACATATCTTTACATTTTCCATGAAAGAAATATGGATATAAAGAAAAGATATATATGTAATCACTACCCCAAAATGAGCTTGTTTCTAGGAAACAACTACTATACCTAGCTAGGTTTTTTCTTTTGCAAATTTTTCTTTGGTCTCCTAGAGGACCGATCGGAGCACTATCAGTGGTCACAAAATGAGAAGGAAAGAAAAATGCCAATAAAGACATAATCGAGTCAAGATATTCAAAGCATACGTGAGCACAATATATCTACACTTTCAAAGACAAATGATTTGAAGAATGGAGCATGTAAATAACATAATCATTTGCATTCTTGAACATATAGAAATTAATTCCCACTTCAACTCCTCAATTGCCTCCATTTTCGTCCGGTTTATGATTCTCTTCTCCCAAGCATTAATTAATCTTTGGCTACCAAGAAACTTACTTCATATATATATATATATATATCCTAGTTATAAAATATCGAACAAAAAATGAGATACAATTAATGTAGACCGAAAATACAAGGAAAATTGAGGACCCTCAAAAGGGTTTGGCTCAAAACAAGCCCGCGCCTTAAAGTACTAGTATAATATATATACGATGATATTGTGTTCAATTAGCCTTGTGTTTGTTGATGGCTTTCTCGATTATTTCTTCTTATTCTTCGACTTTGTTGTTCAATTCCCAACACCAACAGTATAAAAGACAAGACTAGCGAAAAGACAGAACATACGTAACGAAATTCATCAGGTTGCCCAACCCCTATAATTATAATATTAGCGCACAAACCTCAGTGGAAAAATTGGCAGAAAAAAAGGAAACAACTTGTGGAGACCTAAGATTGCGTATTTTATTGCATTTCCTTTCAATGCATCCTTATATTCCCCAATCACTCCACCAAATGCTCACACAGAATATTAATTAAGAAGAAAACTCAAAGAAATTATGGCTGAAGAATGCAATTGGTGGCCAGATATAATCCATGCTACTTCTTTATCTTGTTGGAGTACTACAAATAATCCATGGAACCAACAGAATAATAGCTCAAACTCTTCTGGAGAAGATGATGCTTCCATGTTTACTACCTACACGAATGTTTCGAATGATCAGTCCGGTATCAGCGTTGAGTCGTCGACGCGCAGACTTGTCGAATGTGTTTCGACTAATGAGATGGTTGGTGAAACCGCAGGATCGCATAATCAGCCTGCATGGAACCATGTTTTCTTGTAAGTTTTTTTCTTATTTTTATCAGAGTACGGTGATCTGAATTCTGTTTGGTCCGACCTAGGCGGAGTGACAAGTTCTTATTTTCCTTTCTAGGGTTTCTTCCCTATGTTCTTAACTTTCCTTTCAATCAGTTTTTGGAAGTATCCTGGTGTTGCTATTAGATTGTCTTGTTTCTTTCATTTTGGAAGAGACAAGAACAAGTTTTTTTCCCAAGAAAAGGAGAAATTTATACTTTATTGTAGGGTTAGTGAAGCTAGTTTTTTGGCCTATTCTGATTCTCTAAGAAGGATTCCAAATCATATAATTCCCTCTCACAGTAAACTAGCTAGGAGTACTAGGAATAGGCCATTTGATTTAGACCACCTCGACCATAAGTTTAAGTTGTTGATGCGTTATTTGTCTGTAAAATTTAACTTTCCGGCCACTGAAGAAGGGATATTGTTTCATATGCAGAACTGATCATGGAAGCTCTGGGGACTTGCAAAATACCAGAGATTTTAAAGGGAATCTACTCGATGAATTTTCTTCGGAACCTTTGCCTACTAGAATGTTTGATACTCCTCCATATGATTACTTGAAGAAAATGGACAATGGATGGGACTTCACAAGCTCCCAATACATTAACTCCACCAATAAACAGCTAAACCAGAGCCCAGATGAAAATCAAAATCTACACAAGCTATCTAATCACCAGATTGGTTCGTGTTCATGCAACATTTTGGCGTCATCTGGGGGAACCATGGACGGGAAATTCAGCCCAATAACAGGTCGAGTAGGTCACGAAATTATGAAAGTAGAAAGTGAAGGAGGCACTGAGACAACAGGGACTGGATCATTTCCCAAGTTCTTCAGCAGTTCCTCTAATGGAGGAACTTATGAGTACCAAATGAACTTAATCAAGAACTCGACCGGAGGCAGATATGGCAGTGGACTAACATTGCCAGATACCCAATGGAACAATATAACTAGGTTGCCAGATACCCAATGGAACAATATAACAAGGGTGGCTGATTTTGTAACTTCTAGGAGCTATCCAAACAAGCCATTGATCGAAAAGTTGAATTTATCAGATTCTAAGAAGAGGGATCTCCAAACTTCCAATCCAGTAAGCATTATTAAAAATTAATCATTATTCTTTTAGCATATTCACTTATTTTTCTTGATCTTTTCCTCATCATGATTCTTCCTGAATAAAGTTTCAGTCTTCAATGACAAGAAGCAATGGGAGGACTCCCAGAAACAGAACGGAAGCAAAGAAGAAAAGAAGTGAAGAGACTTCTGTCAGTACAGTTGATGTGAAGAAACCCATGCTTCAACATACAACAATCTCATCATCTACAAAGGTATGTATAACTCCAGTCGAACCGTTAAAGATTTCTTGTCTTCTCCTATGAACTCATCGGCCGGTGAATATCAGCAATAGAAATGAAACCTCAATTGATTAGTTTATGTTCTTGACTTTTAGACACAGGTACCAAAAGTAAAGTTCACAGACAAAATTACAGCTCTTCAGCAAATCGTATCGCCATTCGGGAAGGTTAGATTTATATATCAGCCTAGAGATATGATCATAAATATCCGTTTGAATCAAAATCGAATTTTTGAAATTAATTATATTTCTTGTCTTACAGACTGATACAGCCTCTGTTTTATGGGAGGCAATTTGCTATGTTAGGTTTCTTCAAGAACAGATACAGGTGATCATGACACGATATCCAATACAATTGTTATAATAATAATAATAATAATCTCAAAATAAATATTTGTAACATGGGATGTTTTCATGTCTTTGTGCAGCTATTGAGCAACCCCTACATGAAGAGCAACTCATGCAAGGTAATATTCATTGATAAAAACCATTAATCTGTCGAAATCATCATCACAAGAGAAAAATCTTTTAGGTCAAAGAATATTAGTGCACCCAAAGTTTGGTCACTGCTACAATCTGTTTTCAATAAAGATCCTAGATCTGCCCTTAAATTGGGTAAGCATATATATTGAGTACTTGAAGAATATTAATATTGGCATGCAGGATCCATGGGGAGGAGTAGAGATGGGGAAGATGGTGATGGATCTGCGGAGTCGAGGGCTCTGTTTAGTTCCTATCTCATGTACACCTCTGATATATGGTGACAACAATGGATCTGATCACTACTTTGCTCCACCATATGGAGGAAGTTTGTATAGATGAAATAAGAAATATTAATGTACCACAGTACCAGAAACAAAGATCCTTTATTAATGTTTTAAGCTAGCTTCGATGGAGAATTTTGTACATTGCAATAAATTTTGAATGGTAATATGCAATATTAAACTTGTTTTTGCTTTGCGACTTTCATTTCTATCTTTTTAACTACTTCACAAAATTGTCTTCCACTTGAAATGCTTTATGGCTATCATTTCTTATGGATCCACCCAACCTTTTGCACAATGAGGTTTTTAAGTGTCTTTCCATCTTTAGAAGTGAAGTTATGAGTTCCCATATACAAATTTAAACATGTGAATTTTAATCTTTACATTATCATTACCATCAAAAGACTAGTCCTCAATCTTTAACATAAGAAGATGCATAGTTCTAATTTATTAGAACCACCAATTCGACTGTTCGTAGTTAGATTACAGAACTATCTAATTACATAATACTAGTTTATCGCTTGGGTAATGAAAAAGACTATTTTTGAGGAATAACTAAAAGCAAATGAAGAAGGACTTGAAAAATTAGAAGTAGTTGAACAAGAATAGTTAAAGAGTTGACAAAATGGATAAACAATATTATGTACTTTCTCTGTACCTCTAAAGGAGAAAGCTTTCCTTACATACATTAATGATAATTAAAAATACATTTCTGAAATGGTGGTAAGTAGCGATGAATTAGGAAATAATAGATAATAACAATTGACTGGTAGACGAGCACGCCTCATTGGCAACAACAATTTAGCAGTGTCCAAGCATCCCAGCCTTCTTTTACATAAGTTATTATTATGAACAACTCATATAGTGTTATATGAGTTGTTCATAATAATAATAATACAGTTGAATAGAAAGTTAAAAAAAAAAAAAAAAAAGGAAGCCGAAGGGCTCGAAAAGGAGAGAGCAGGAGTCACTCAATTCACAGGTAACGAGAAACATAAAATACAAAATACATGGATTGGCCTTCTGTTTATATCAAATCTCTGTTCTTTTCTTTACTTTGCTTATCATCATGGAGAATATGGAAAATGAGCGGAGAAAAACAAATGCAAAAACAAAAGAAAGAATAAATGGACAAGAAGATCTTGACTCGACCAATGAGACAACTTTCACTAATTAGAAGGGCAAACACATTTCACCCATCTGCATTTAGTTAACAATTCACTGAAGATCTACAATTTGTGAAATGAGAAAACAGACTTATAATAAATGCGCAATGACTCCACATACAAACACACTGGTGATTCTTCACACTTCTGGACTCCTTTTCAGGCGGAGGTTCGTCTTAGATGCCTGTGCATCATGTAGCTATCTTCAAGGCCAACTGATCCATCAACTCCACATTTGTTACATAATTAGCAGATCTATTTGCCATCAACGGAAGGGCTGATATTGTGTGACTCCACGCTTTGGAGGCAACTTCCTCAGTATGAAGAGGACAAGCGAAGAAGGTATTATCTCCACTAACTGCAAATCAGATGTATTTTAAAAATTAGAAGTCTCATATATTCAGACATGCTAAAAATATTAAATGACTTGGTGAGTATGATTCTTTATGTTCCAAATGGGCGGCAAGCACCTTTTATTATAGGAAAAACCCAGACCTCATCTGACTTGTAATGAACAGATGACAGTGATCCACTAATAACAGACTGGCATAGATCTTTAAAGACACAAAAACACCAGGTATATGCTTATATATGCTTAAAGAAAACATATAATCTGACTGGAATGAAACCAGATATATGCTTATATATGCTTAAAGAAAACAATATAATCTGACTGGAAAGTATCTTTGAATCATCAACACCTTGTTCTTTCATCTTAATACCACCCTCCTGCTGGATCTTCTTACTTTATGCTTAGTTTACAATTGTTAGGGCAAAAGCAGGAAATAATATAAACAAGAGAATGTTCCCCCTTAACCCCCAAAAAAAAAAAAAATTTAAATAAAAAAGGAAATAACTTTTTCTATGTTTACACCCATGCTCTCGTCAAGCAAAACCCTTGAAATCCTAGGTATTTTGGCTATCTCAACCATGTTCAATTACCCAAAATATTGCAGAGTTCCTACTGTGGCATTATATCCAAACCTAAGAAAACTGCAAAACAAAATTAAAGCAAAGAATATATTCTACCAGAGCTTGATTCTACACATGAGATGTTCGTATGGAACAAAACAAACAGAAATCTGACAGCGTCTAACATTTTTTCTCCCTAGTCTTCCAATATTAATATATTTCCAGTACTAAATGAAGATCTATCATGCCCAGAAAGAGCAGTGACGAAAAAGAGATCTTCAGCACTACCAGGGAATGACATCCATAAATTGAAATTGAAATCTTGACAGTTTGTATATTTAACTACCTCCATTAACACCAAACTTAGAAACCTAAAAGAAAATTAATTTTAGCAATTAAAGAAACGTACCAGGTAATATATAAGGTTTAAAACCGGATGATCCAAAACATCGAGATCTGTGGCTTTGTCAAATGCATTAAAGCACATCTGTAGACAATGATACACAAGTTTTAATTGGAGAATAAATAGTCAAGAGTCTCATATTATTTGTTTCATCAACAACAGTGTCTCAGAAGGATGTTGGACTACTAAAATTGCTACAGCAGCTTGAGTATAAAACCACTGGAAGCCCATCATAGTGAAGTGCATAAAATATAAGTATAGAAGAAGACTGCAGTTACCATGATGCATCGAACGAGAAAACAAGTAAAGCATATTGTGGTTACATAGCCAACCTGCAAATAAAAAAAGAATAGGGGAAACAAAAGTTAAAACTAAAAAACTCAGCAGATAAAATGACATATTGCAACTTGAAACGTACCTCCTGTAGCTTCTTACGCCTTCCTTTTGATTCTACAGGGAATCTCTGTAACATTAAAAACAACCTGCATGAAAAAGAAAATAGCAGTGATGGACTGAACTGATTATTGTATAAGCCACCCACAAAATCCATGTATTGAGCAGATAATAGCAAATGCATGTCCAGGTTTCAAGATTATATATTTACACTCCAATAAAACAACATAACTAATGAACCTTTCAGTTAAACTCAGACAGTGGCATATGAATTTGCCAAAGACAACAAATTGAATATCTTATTTTCATTAACTAAAAACTATTATTCTATCACATGATTATCATTATTTTTTGTATTAAGTGTTGCAACCATGGTTAAACAAAGCCACAGTAGTTGCCAACACTTCTGATCAAGAGGAATCTCCTGTATGAAACAACAGTATTTGTACTTTCAATAGGAAAAGACGAGCAAGGAAGCAAGTTTTGGCGCATCAAAACAAATTTATTCTTTACAAGTTTTCTGCATTTATAACAACCAAATACATGAGACAACTTGAATTAATCCAATACATCAGTAGAAAGCCAGAAATGATTGTGTTGCCCAAAACTGCGTCCTGACTTTGTATTTATTTACATTTTTCATGCCTCATTTCTGAATTCATAGTAAATTGCCAAACTGAAGAAAGATAATTACCTTCCACCATAAAGAAGAAACCCTAGAGCAGCAAATAAAGACACCCCTGCGAATTGATGTATCCTTTTAGCACCACAAAATAAATAATGCACACATAACGTAACTCAATGGCAAACTTAAGTAAAATACCTGCAAAGAACATCTTGGACAAGATAATCAGAACAGGGACAGGCTTCCACCATATAATTAACCACAAAAGCATCTGAAAGAAAATAAAAAATACAGTTAGTGCACCAGAAATACAAAGTTCAGATAAAATTTATGTAGCAATTCATATATGCATTTCAAATAATCATGAACTAAATTAATTAGTTTTTGCCACAGAATGACATTATATGACACGCCACCACTCGGCAACCAATTATAATCAGCTCGAATTATAATTGGTGTTCTAATTCAAATCTATGAATGTGTGGAAGCACGTGACATTGACACCTTCTGTTGTTTCACATGGCTTACACCATCAAAGACAGATATCAACATTAGGTGCTTTCACGTGTACATAGATTCAAATAATAATATCAAAAAATAAGCCAGTTATAATTGGATGCCAAACAGACCCTAAAATCTTACTAGACATTGAGCGCATCTTCTCTTTGTGTTACAGTTTTTGGGTTTAAATTCATTTTCAGTTTCCATTTTTGAGTGTATATTGACCAACCACCACCATCAATGTATGCTTTCAGGTTTGATGTGTTTTCAGTTATTTTACAACTAAAAACACTCAAACCACATTTCTTTTCAAACAGATGAAAGTAAACAAAAGCATTCAGTATTTTGAAAAACTGAAAGCCGTTTGAAAAGAACCAAGAGAACTGACCTGTAGCTTGACACGTTGGTCTTTGTTTTTAAACAAAAAGAAAACTTAGTGAAAATAAGATGGTGACAAGTGATTACTACTTATGGGTCCCACAGAGAAGCAGCTTTCCCTTCATGTTTAAAAGAAAATGGGAACCTAACAACTTTAAGTCCTATACTAGGGTCTTCCAACTTTGTCAGCTAAAATACTTATATTTGTTTATTATTCTCTTCAAGTCTCTTTCTGCTGAACTACGATGCAATTACATCAAATTTTCCTTTCCTAAAAATTTAAGTATCTCAAACACATCATCATGTCAAACTGACTTGCTATGGTTTATTCATCTTGAAAAGCCATATATTATGTACATAACTAGTAATTTGATATTACAAAGTAAATTTTCCCCATAAATACATCTCTGAACCATAATTTAGAATTGTGAACTTGCCTGGTAATGGCACAAAACAGGATCTCAATCGAACAGATTATGATCAAAAAAAGGTTTAGAAGAGTCATTCATTTTCTTTTCCGACTGTGCTATAGGCTGCAAGCAAGTTTTCTCCAGACATGTTTAGCTGAACAATTGCTTAAAACAAAAAGAATTACCCCCTTTTTCAAAAATCTGAAAATTTTCAATTGCATAAAATAGAACCCTAGGCTGTGTTTAGGAATGATAATTAGGGAAAACCAAAACAAGGCATCACAAAACAACTTTATTGTTGACGGTCAGCATGTGAGGACTCCCTTCTCATCTACACCAAAAAATTCAAAATCGAAAAGTTAAGGGTCCATTTGGTATCGTTTATAATTGGCTTGGTTTATAATTTGGTTGGTTAAATTTTCTTGAAAAATGAAAAGTTATTATTTGATGTGATGGGTCTGGGAGATGTCAACTGTAGAATTTGACAAGTGTCCCAAAAATTCAAATTTCAAAATATATTATAAACCAATCCAATTATAAACGATACCAAACGGACCCTAAAACTAATTAAATGAGCATTTTCACTAGACATGAAAAAGTCACAACAGAATCAAAAGAAGAAAAATTTAGCATAGATTTCAAGCCCAATACACTCCCACGTTTCACCATTTAAAAATTCAAAAGAACCCATTGTCATGGAACTCCAAATCGCATTGGTTAGCCTTGGCTCCAAAGCCTATACAGTAATTGCCACATATCAAGATAACTCAATTATTCAAAAAATCATCACAACTAGATACCAGTCAGATAGGAACCATAACACCCCCAAATTTAACCTAACCCAGATGTAGATAGGTCTATTCCTGAATTTATTACTTTCAAGGTTCACCAAGAGGGGATTTGAAGTAGTAGTCAATAATCACTCAATTTTTAAACTTCAAAATTGGTTAATTTCTCAGTTTTATTACCACCAATATTCACCAAAATGTATCTGAAATTATAGTCAAGAGTCACTTGATGTGAAGACTTCAAAATGGATCTTTTTATATATTGATAGTAACTGTCAAAGTTCTATAGAATGATAACATGTTAGGGCTTGAAGATGATCCAATACTCCAAGAAAATATCATAATAGAATCCGAGCTAATGCCTGTGACCACTAAAAGAACACCTCCACCCTCTGGCTCCGGCCTTCAACATAAAGAAAATAACAAGGACAAAAAAGGACAAACTATAACCCAACTGATTAAATTTTATGTTAACTTCTTGTTATTCCTTCTATAAAGGGCGAACTCAATCACATAATTAGAATACTGATGATGAATCTAGAATAGAAAGTCTATCTGTGCAAAAAAGTTTTACATAAAATCGTCTGGCACAATTATGGGGGTCAATTTCCATGTGATATGATGTGTGAAAAAATTAATTCCTGAAAAGTGCGTGAAAAGATAGATTCTGGACACTAATCGATTTGTATAAGTTTTTGTAAAAGTGCCTGTACAAATAGCAAAACTCAATCTTGAAGTATTATCTGCACCAGTATAACAAACAAATGGCAGCATAATAACATAGAAGTTGGAGAAGAGAAAATGAAATGTTGAATTAATACATTTATTATGGAATCATTATTTGCCTGACAAATTGCAATCATTTGAAATGCTCCCACTTAATGGACATATTTCGGCTAGAGTTTTCACCTGAATGACGTACACCACAATATTTATTGTATAGAATGTAGGTCTCAGCCCGTCGGTTGATACAGCACGTGCCTAACAAAATCCACATAACAAAAAATAATAATAAAAAAAAATTCAGACAAGCGCAACACAAAGTAATCATAAAAAAGCCCATATTAGAAAGAAAAACAATAATCCAACCTGGTAATAAATTTCTGCCCAGAACAATACTAGGAGGGCATAAGTTGTAAAGAACACAAGGCTCGGCAGATCAATCAAAATGTGTTGGACAATCTATCAAAAACATAATGGTACACAGTATGTCATACTACTATTAATGATGGAGCGAAAAGACGAGCAATACTTTGTACCAAAGTTGATTATTTCCTAACCTCTGGATTCAACTTTTGCACGTCCCGACGAAATGCAAATACCACACATCGTACTAGACAAAGAAAAATGGTGTTTCCAGATTAAAGGCAAAAAATCATACCACAGATTAAGATTATAAATATAAAATTCATAAGCCTAACCTGCATTAACCAAGAAATTGAGGAAATGAAAGACTTTCTGAGTGGTCCAACCATACTCTGGCACTCTCAATTGTATCCTTACCAATTGTACCTATACACGTGCCCGTAAAGTTAAACACGATTGCGTAAGCACTTGAAAGTGGATTGGTTGGATATCATTCATTTGTTCAAATAATAAATAACCTTAAATTATTCTCTTTACACATCTTCTTGTCAAAGGGTTGGCAGAGGTCAATATAAAACAGTACAAGGTATCGAAATTTCTAGAAAATGTAATCGGTAAATCAGAAACAGTTAGCCCAAGATGATACCATAGTTTAATCCAACCAACCAATAGGGAAAGAAATATTTCAACTTCTAAAAGTTCATTTTGCCAAATGAAAAGCAGCTTACAATCTCTCAATCAATTCTTTTTCTTTTTTCATTTTATGACTTCTGCTGAAACATTCACATTATTAAAAACGGAAAAAAATAAATGCGGAGATATCATTTCTTATTATTCTTTTCAATCATAGAAAGGAGAATTCAACCCTAAATCCGCAGTACTGAAAAAGAAGCCGAAAAAGTAAGAAAAGCCTTGAATTTGGTGAAATCCATACCCACAAATATTCAAAAATCAATTAGCGAATAAATAAAACCAATGATTCACGAAATCAAAAAGAAAATCAATTAATTACTAGAGCAACGGCGGCGACGATTCCAAAAAGAACAGCGAGGAAATGAAATATGCGATCCTGCCAAGCGGTTGACTCATTCATAACATCCCACCAACTCGTTGCGTCTTGAAGGCGGAGCATAACGGTAGCCGCCGCAACACCCACGGCATCTACTCCGGCACGCGACATCGCCGGAGACCTCTTAACAGTATGCTACTCCTCGATCACCGAAACAGGAAACAATTCAATTGATTATGGCAGAGAGGCAGGTGAATTTATGAAATCAATCTTATTATAAAATTTCCCTTAATTACGAATCAAATTCTTCTGATGCACAACGGGAAATTTTGAAGGCGGTGAGAGGATGAACGAAGGGAGAGATTGAGAATTTTATAAGTAGGCGTGGCGATACGCGCTGTGAGAGAAGATCACACGTGGATGGGCAGGGCGGGGACGGGTACGCTGCGTTGCATATGCTTATGCTACGTTGCCTGTATTTTGTTTTATGGGTAAATTGCAGCAAAGATTCCCAACCTTTGCATCTATTTATTATCGACCGTGAAAAATGTTTTCTCCTATTCGGGCTGTTTGTCGATGCAGTTAACTAAAATTTCATAATATAGAGTCAACTACCAATTATATAAGCAGTTAATTAAGTCAAAAAACTACACTTAGTTTCGTGTGATTTTATATATATGACGTCCTGTGATTGATAATCGGGTTCTCTTATAAAGAAGCCATGCCCCCTATAGGCCAAAAATGATTAAAATGTCGTCTCTCGTTTTGTCCCTATTTACCTCCCCTTCTTCATTGCTCTCTTCTTCTTTATATTTCTCATCTTTCTCTTATTTCTATCCTCCTCTCCCTCCATTCTTACAGTCTAAACTCACCGTATAACGATATACTAGTATCGTCCTCCAAACCTTTTAATCTATACCAAAAGACTTCCAACCTTTAAAAATTAGCATTCTTCCAAATAGATAAAGTTTCAATCATGTTATGGAGAGTTTACCTCTCTTCTTACGGAGTGGAAACGGCCACGCGGCTGCTCCGTAAGGGGAGAGGTAAACCTTCTTTAGAAAATTTCGATAAAATTTGTCATTAAACTTTTAAGAAATGTTTGGTAATCAATTAAATGGGAACTATTATAATTGAAAGTATATTTTAAATTCACATCAAGTGAGAATATAAAAAGGTGATACATGTACTCAGAAAAATGAGACGTGTATACAAAGAAAAAATATTTCAAATTAAATTTCATATACCTTTTTTTGGGCTAACATAACATTTTTGTTATAAATAATGTCAATATATAATATTTTTTTTGTACTCTCACTTGATGTGAATTAATTTCAATTATAACTTGATCTTATTTTATTAGTTTCCAAACAATCCTTTATGGTATAATGATAAAAATATATCTATTCGAATGAAAGTGTCAATTTTTTAGAGGTTATGGACTTTTTGGTCTAGATTTAAAGGTTATAGATAAAAGTGCAAATAAGTGCAAAAGTTGGGGACCTTTACTGAAATTTCCTGTTTTTCCGTCCATTCCAGTGTCTCAATCTATAATTGGCTAATTTCAAAAAAGAAAAAAGAAAGAAGTGGCCTTCGAGCTTTCAATTTGATGTGGCAAAGTGCTTTCTTTTATGGATTCAAGATTTGCTCAAGTAAGTAGAATGTATGTGTGAATAATTATTATACAATGGATTATAAAATATAAGTTATTTGTGTAAGTGGATTATACAACTCAAAACTTTCTTAAGTATGTAAGTGGGAAATCAAGTTATTTATTAGTTGGATTCAAGATTAATTATTTTAATGATAAATTTTTAATTCATAAATTACTATTTTGCCATTCTTTGCATCTATAAATAGAGTATTATGTACTTCATTTGAACTATCAAACAAGAGTGAAAGATTTCGTCTATACAATTTCTTCTCTTGTGCTTCTCAAATTCTTCATTATTGTCTTGAGTTCCTTTAGTTTTATAATACGTTATCAACACGAGATTCTAGTATATTGAGCACGGTGTTATAGCCAAAGTTAGTAAAATCTAAGCAAGTTACTCTTTCGTTACATCGGAGGTATAATTTCTAAAACCCTATTTTCTACCATCTGTGATGACCGATTCTCAATATGTTTGTACATATACTATCCATATATGTTATACTGCCTATTAATGGTTGGATTTATATGTTATATTATCCTTAAAGTATTGAATTTATCGTTTATATATAACCCTTGAAGGGATATAAGTCGTTCTTAGGTACTGCCTCTATAGACAGTTTATAATTTTTAGCAAAATATTTTGTTGCTCCCGAAGAAGCACATAAGCGTATGTTATTCTTAAAGAATATCACATGCTAGTAAACTATATTGTTCCTGAAGAGTAAAGAAAAAGAAAGAAAAAAAATTACAAAACTCATCTTTCGATAGTTGATGTTCTTGAAATAACACGACTAAAAGTCCTACATATATTGATATCCATAAAGTTATATGACTTTATGGTATGACTATTTATGTTTATATTAGCATTATATGTTGAATTTTATGTTTCTAGAAATGTTTGTTTCATATATAAAAAAAAAAAAAAAGCATTTTTAATTGAAAAGTTAGTAAAAGAAACTACAATATTAAAATTCATCTCTATCATACATCAACAGAAACTTCGAGATTAAACCTGTACCTATTGGCTGGTCTTTTGCATATGAAACAAAACAAATTTTACATGATAAATATATAAGTCTAGTGTCACAGGAATTTTACGGATCAAAAATCGGATATCAAATGAATGAGGTATATATTTTTAAGCAAGTATGCTAGTGCTGTCCAGATTATAGCTTAGTGTTACATGGTATAGTCCTTATTTCTTTTGCTTGTTCTACATATCATAATAGTTTCTCATACTTCACACTTACAAATTAGATTCACATATAAGCTTAAAAATGTGAAGAATGATTAAATACTATGATTGTACGAATATTGAAGAATTCACGAAAGCCAACTACATTACAAGATATACTAAAGGTACTCAACTAGGAATGTGTAGCATCTCATGCAATGAACTCTTATCATAGACACTAAAAAGGTTACAAAATCTTCAAATCTAATACTTGAATATATATTTCCCATGCTAATATCTATATAAATTAAGTTATGTGACCTTTCAAATCTAATATATCTAATATAACGATTGTTATTGATTTATCCAAGTTTCTAATCTTATTCTTAATTTTTATGATAGTTTTACAAATGACAAATTTGGCAAAGATTAATTTCTTGGCTCTTGAGATCACCGGAAAAAACTACCTTTCATGGATACTAGATGCCGAGATTCACTTGGAATCTATGAGCCTTGGTAAAACAATACAAAAAATAATGATGCTATAAGTCAAGAAAAGGTTAAGGCTATGATATTCCTTCGCCGACACTTAGACGAACGATTAAAGAGTGAATATCTCAATATAAATGATCTTGAAGATCAGTGGAGAAACTTAAAAGAATGTTATGACCACTAAAAGACTGTAATATTGCCCATAGCTCGTTATGAATGGTTACATTTAAGGCTACGAGATTTTAATCGGTAGCGGAATATAATTCAGAATTGTTCAAAATCAGCTCCAAACTGAAGTTATGTGGAAAAAGAATTACCGATGAGGAAATGTGATAGAAAACATTTTTTACATTTTATGCCTCGAATGTGCTCTTACAGCAGCAATATCGGGAAAGAGGGTTTATAAAGTATTATGAATTAATCTCATGCTTACTAGTAACCGAACAAAATAATGAGCTATTGATGAAGAAACATGAATCCCGTCGAACCGGTTCTACAGCATTCCCAGAAGTAAATGTTATGTCATCTAACCGTGGACATAGACGTGGACAAAGTCGTAGTCGTAGTCATAATCGTGGCCAGGGTAGAAACCATATTTGACATCATGATGGGTATAATTCGAATCCTTCAAAGTTTAAGAAATCTGAAAATGAGGAAGGGAAATGGAAATCCCATCATGCTAGTAGCTCGAAGGCACAAAATTCTATATGCTATAGATGTTGTATAGAAGGGCATTGGTCACATACCTATCATACTGTCAAACATCTTGTGGAATTGTATCAAGCATCCCAAAAAGAAAAGAGAAAAAACGAGGAAGTAAATTTCGCAGATCAAGGAAATACTACTTATTTTGATTCTTTAGAAATTATCCATCTCAATACCGCGGATTTCATTGAACAAGCTGATGGAAATCACTACAAAAAAATAAGTGTTTTACACACACATACAAGTGTGGGTAAAAATTTTACATACACATACAAGTGTGGGTAAAAATATAGTTATGTGTGGGTAAAATTTTTACCACACATAACGCAAGTGTCAACAAGTGTGGCTATTGGTCCGTAGAGAAAAGTTTTTACCCACAGATAAATTTATATGTAGGTGAATATTATACTTTTATCTACACATATGTATAAGTAAATATTATAATATGTGCCGGTGATGTTACTGTCACATATGCAACGTCGACGTAACCGATGACATGGATGATGACATGGCATTTGATGTGGCTGGATGTATATGATGATATGGCCAATAACGTGTCACCTGACATGGACAAAGACGTGTCAATTGACGTGAACGATGACGTGTCAATTGACGTGGATAATGACGTGTAATTTATTGTGTAAAGGTAAAAAATAAAATTATGTGTGGATAAAAGTAAGATTATTGTGTGGGCAGAAGTATATTTATGTGGAGGTAAAAGAAATTAAATGTGGTCAATAGTTTACTCATGTGTGAATAATAATTTGCTTTTTTCTTCTTTTTTTTTTCCATTTTTTTAAAGATCGGAAGAGCTTGTGAGGATGAAGATCTCGTAAAATTTTGAACAAGTTTTATAACCATAAAATTAAAACAATGATTGAATAAATATTCCAAACAATAGGAAATTAGAAATGTATTTATAACACAATACTGTGTGACGAAAAACTCTTCCGATCTAGAAGACGACTGTATTCCAGACACCAAGGAAAAAATTTAGAACTAGCCACTATATTTGTTTAATGCAGATAGCAAGCACAAAAGAAACTAAAAAAAATACAATTCCTTCCATTTCTCCAACTTTTATTAAATAATATCTGACCAGGCCCGGCACATCACAACGTGCTGAAAAGTTCACAACAGCCCAGCGTTGTATCTGGCCCCGATTCACAAATTACTACCCAACCAATATCAATGAGTACTAAGTTGTACAAATGAAACAGAAGTCATGCCCATGGTAGCTACAATCATATTAGTATAAATGTTAGCTACAATCATATTAGTACAAAGTGTACCTTAATTGTTAAAATTCCATCTTCCATTTCAAGCAAATATATCATCTCGCTTTCCCACTTTCAGCTGTAGTTACAAGATCAAAGATTAGTATAACGTTACAAATTAATTAAAACCTTCCAACCCATCTGAAAATAGACAACACAAAAGAAACAGATGGAAATAAAACAATTAAAGACAATCTATAACTTGAAGAAATATTTTTGGCGTTGGCAAAATACGACCATCAACCTGTGTGTACTGCTAATAGAAATGCCACAAGCATGAAGCAAAGGTTCTAAATCATATTATTACTTCTCAACCTGCCCGAATCCAACACAAGTTTGTCAGAGTCCATATCTGAAATTATACCTCAACAAAAAAATAAAATAAAATAAATCATTGCATTTTAGATAGTGGACATCCTCTCCTGTGGTTTCTGACGGGATTTCTCCACAAGGGAAGCTTTACACAGCTGCATGGCAAAAGCTAAACATTTAAATTTCCCTTCTTTTAATTGAGTAAGGAATTTATTTTTAGGTTTTCTAAAAAGTTTAAAAATCAATTGGTGAAGACAAAACAAGGATTATGTACAAAGCACAATTTTGTTCAAAGGTATTTACCCCTAGTACGAAGTAAGTCGGACATTTGGGCTTGCCAACATTGATGCAAGGTAAATCAGCAGAATAGTGCAAATCGATATTACAGCATCACCGCCATCATTCCTGTTTTTTTGTTTCAATAAGAACCTGCAACATTTAAAATAGAAACATTCAAAACAAATATTGAAAACTATAATAACATGCCAAATAAATGAAGGGCACGGGCTAAATTTGGCTTGACCTACTTATATGAACTTGCTCCTTTTAAAGCTACAATGCTTGTAAATGTAAATCCTATTTCAAACATGGCATGTGAACATTAGATATATTCCTCCTAAACAGAAAAAGAATTCTGTTCCCCTGGTGTAAAATGAGGTGGCCTTCTTTATGACAATTGCATTTTAGACAAGTATGCTTTATGTTGATCAAATATCCAATGTTGTCTAGATAGATTTATATAAGCCAGTTTGAATGTTACAGAGAAGTGCTATTTTCTAAAATTTCAAGTTTTTCTGTTCTACAGGGGCCGATTGTGCTGCGAGAGAAGATATAATGGAAGCCATAGAATGAGCTAAGTTTGGAATAAATGAGAGGCAAAAGGCAGCGTAATATACAGGGAACCAGGGAAGCTCTTTACTTGGATTCCTTCTCTGATGGGTAGAAATGACACTGGACGTGATGGAACACAAAGTCCTCAAGGTTAGCAAACTCTTAAGTTAATATGTGATATTTTCTTTCCATTTATGGTTTTGTGAAACATCTGCATAAATTGTGAGAGTATATTCAAAAGAAGGAATTTTGTCAAGTTTAGATGCAGATTTGGTTTTAATCTATAATGGATTTTTCTTCTTGTTACAATTGCAACTCAACTTCTAATAATACCAGAACAGGCAGACTGTTGGTTTCAGCCTTTCTGATTTTCTGGTCTTATTAGTAGCTATTACCTATTTCAGTCTTCTATCTTTCATGAAGTTTTAGTAATAAATGAGAGTTGCTCTGGATTCTAAATCAATTTCTAGGCTTTGCTCGGGAACGACGATTAACTTGTTTCAAGGTTGGGTACTTTCAGTAACCAAAATTGTTTCCCTTTTTCCCCCTTGTTACAATCAGCAATGTCAATTTTTCTGTTGGACTATTTGAGTTCTCAAGGAAAAATTTAGCACTCCCACTGATGGACGACTCCCCGACTGAAGACTCATTTTCTAAAACCAAAGTTTCCACGCTTTTAATCCCACTTTTATGTGATTCTGATACCCACTAGAAATGCCGTAGACCAATAGTGATCTCCAGAAGCTGAATTTCCATTTTTTTGGGATACTTTTAATTAGTTAGCTGTCAAATCTTGGGTGTGGTAATCCTTCTTGCTGCCAATTGTATTTGTTTGTGGCACAGAATTATTATCAACTAAAAGCAAATTGGGTATTCTTGTTTTCATGCTTGAGTCATAGATAACCACTCGATCTTTGGGATGATAATCGTTCTCATTTCAGCAGTTTTTATTAGCTCCATCCTCGGACGCTTAAAAAGGTCATGAAACTATAAGCATAAAGAAGTAAACACTTCACATTATTGTTTCTTACCGTTTCCATACGTTATTTCACATTTCTCAGTTTTAAAAAATTATCATCGTGTTTTATTCCAATTCATTCATAGATTTAAAAAATCATTGGACTCAAATTATTGATGAAAAATTAATAGACTCCAGTTATGGAATTCTGAATTTTACGAAGATTATGCAAGTTTTTCAAGAGGAAATATAACATCATCACAATTTTGACAATGTAGAATG
Organism: Nyctanthes arbor-tristis; assembly: GCA_963692815.1. Classification (NCBI taxonomy): domain Eukaryota; kingdom Viridiplantae; phylum Streptophyta; class Magnoliopsida; order Lamiales; family Oleaceae; genus Nyctanthes; species Nyctanthes arbor-tristis. The sequence goes on along the minus strand of CAVNYN010207435.1, from coordinate 31,237 downwards.
GAAAGGGTACTTCATATTTAAGCTGCTTAATTTGCTCTTCTGGGTGTGGTATATGTGCCTATTTTCTTTAGGATTGGTTGAGCATTTCTTTCATGTTATTGAAGCAATTATTTTTGTACATAATGACACGTATGCTTCTCAAAGTTCTAATATCAATATTAGACATAGATTTTAGCAGAAAACTATCCAAGAGCGAAACAATCATAACCCATTTGTTTGGATTCCTTAATGTTAAATCCTAATTCATACAAACCTCCAACAACCAAAGGATAAGCACTATACAGAACAAGAATTATTTCTCCTATTTTCTCTAATTCGCATACTAAAGTTACACTTGCTGCTGGGGAAGGAACTTGGGTAGTTCTTGGAAAAATGCAAATGACTTCTAGGTGTATATTTTCCCCAGTGGCGATATACAGGGGTTTATAAATGCACAGTGGCCAGTGAGGTCACCCAACGTTGAGAGAAAATGCATCCAAGACTTTCATCACTACTTCATCAGCATTAATAGACTAATTCGTCAGCACTAATTCAGAAAAGCACTATTCATAATTAATAGACTAATTCATCAGCACTAATTCAAAAAAGCACTATTCAGAATAAATTGACTAATTCAGAAAAGCACAAAACAAGTAACTGTAGAGTATATAAGAAACTTCCAAACGCCAATTTGGAATTAGAAATGTAGGAATTTAGGATTAGCTTACCTAAGCTTTCTCTGCTGCATTGCGCGAGTGACTTTAGACTGGCGACCAGATGGGGGAATCGACCGACGAGACGACAACGAAAGGCAGAGCTACATGAAGGCAGCCGCCAGCCGCTCACCGGACCACGACGAGAGGCAGAGTAGTTTGATTTTGAAGGTTTTGTTCGTATTCTCAATTGATCAAAATTCATACATTTTCACGGAGCAATACTATTTAGTATCACTGGTGTTTGGGCATTATATCAATATGACATTAAATGATAAATCAAATCAAGTGAGTTTTTTATTCGCATTTAATTTCACTTTTCATTCAATGTCACATTAATTACCACATAGACTAATACCAAACACTACTGATGCTACATAGCATTATACCTTTTCACGCCATCTTAAGTGAAAAATTGGGGCTGGGTTTGTGATGTGGTTTTTGCGCCTGAGTTGGATTCATTTGTATTGATTATGTGTCAAATTTAAAGCATCGTCATTCATCTATGGTATAAATTAATTTTTGTGCATATAAATTTACCATAAAAGTTATCAACAAATGAATTACATTTATTTATAATTATATATTAATAATGTAAGTACGTTTTGCAATTACCCTCTAAGTTGATGACTGTGCGCCTCGTTGAATCTATATATAAGTAATTGGTATTTTTCTATTTTACGCTTTTTAAATATTTTTTATTCTTTTACTTTTTCTCTAAGGTTCAATATAAGTTTTTTTAAAATGATACTATATAATTTTTTTTTGCTTTCATTGGAAAAAATAATAACTCATATGAGTTTCAATAATTTTTTTTTTCCAAAATGTGGAAGAATATGATTATCGGCGTTCAAATAAGTGTGTGTAACTTTTGCATATAAAGTCTATTCTTGGGCTGACACTAACTTTTGGGGTAGTTCGACGAGACGAATTGAACCAGTCATTTCGCCACAGCTAATATCATTTTTTTTCCAAAATTATGTTATGTTTTTCGATTTTTAGTTGGTTTTTTGTTTTACGTATTTAGTTTTACTTTGTTCCAGACAATTCTTACGGGTCTGGCCTATTAAGAGTAGATTGCGTAAGCAATCTATTTATTTTTTTTGTATTTGAATAAGAAAAAGAGAACTCTTTCTTGAGTTGATTGTGTGTTTTCGTGTATTGTTTCTGAGAATTGTTGAACGTAGGTGCGCCTACGTCAACATTCATAAAAGTTTAAAGATTATCTGCACATAAAAAAAAATTTATAATTATATGTGGGCAATGTCGATACGGTTTTACAATTATCCTACAAGTTATAGTGATTGTGCACCACATGTAGCCATATAAGCACTACATATAGATAAAGCTTGAAGAATTATCTACACATAAATAACATGTTTAATTATGTGTAGGTAATGTAAATTTGGTTTTGCAATTATATTGTAAGTAATAGTGATTAAGCGCTACATTGGTGCCAAGTAAAGAATTGGAGTATATAAAGTTTAGAGAATTACCCACACATAAATAATATGTATGCTTATGTGTGGGTAATGTAAGTAATAATAAATGCCGCATAAATTTTATTAAAAAATTATATATTCCTGTTAATTTCTAAAAGTGCACTTAATTCTCCCACCAAGTTTAAATATAACTAAAAATATTTATCTACACATAATAAATGTTAAATAACAAATGAAGTAGATTTATTCAATTACCCACACATATTAAAACTATATGCAGATAAATACCCACACATAGTATGTGCAGTAATTTTATGTGTGAGTAAAAGACTCATTTTCTTGTAGTCCAGTGATGATATAAAACTCTTGATATAAGATTAATGAATGAAAGCATCATCTAGTATCAAAGTTATATTAGCTATGACTATCTTCATTTTATGTTTTCCTAATGTTAGTGTGCACGCTTATTTTGTATTTGACATGTTATTTTAATGAATATCAACTTAGATGTTTTACATTACTTACTATGAGTTTTTCCTTTTTGAAGAACATGGACACTAACACTTCTTCAAATAGCTCCAAGATTGGAAAAAATATTTGCTTAATATATAGCGGTGCAACAAATACCGTTCTCAAAAGAAAAGAATATTTTACAAACCTGATTATGGGAAAATCTAATTTGAATACATTATCAAGTTCTATAAATCCTATTGAAGGCTCCGGAAGAGCTATCATTAGATTACGTGGAGGTACGAGATTTGTTATTAATAATGACTTATATTCCACCAAGTCAAAGAGAAATCAATTAAACTTTAAAGATATACGCCGAAATGAGTATCATGTTAAAACTGCAATTGAAAATAATATGGAATATCTCTATACAAGTGTAGAGAAGTTACCTGCAGTATTTTTCAGTCTGTATACAAGTATTAGTACAGTTGAAATAAATATTTTGTTGAACCAGAAGTTCGATTTTCCAAATGATTTCATTATTTGGCATGATCGGTTAGACCATCCCGGATCAATAATGATGCGAAGAATTATTGAAAATTCAAATGGACATAACTTGTAGAACCAGAGGATTCTTCAAAATAATAAATTTTCATGTGTGGCTTGTCCTCTACGAAAAATGGTCACAAGATTATCACTAGCTAAAATTGGGACTGAATCCCCAGCGTTTCTAGAACAAGTTCAGGGTGACATCCGTGGGCCCATACACCCTCTATGTGGACCATTTAGATATTTGATGGTTTTAATAGATGCATCGACTATATGGTCACATGTAAGTTTATTATCTAATCGCAACCTAGTGTTTGCGAGATTACTTGCTTAAATTATTCGATTACAAGCATATTTTCCAGATTATCCAATTAAGATAATTCGACTTGATAATGCTAGTAGATTTACATCACAAGCTTCCAATGATTATTGTGTGTCAATTGGGATAAAAGTTGAACATTCTGTAACTCATGTTCATACACAAAATGGTCTAACAGAATCATTAATTAACGCCTCCAATTAATTGCTAGACCTTTACTTATGAGAACAAATCTCCCTATTTCAGCATGGGGACATGTTATTTTGTATGTTGCAGTACTTATATGCATCATGCCAACATCTTATTATAAGTTCTTCCCGTTCTCAACTAGTTTTTTGTCAGGAACCAAATATTTCCCATGTTAGAATTTTTAGTTGTATTGTATATGTACCCATCGCTCCACTACAACGAACTAAGATGGATCCTCAAAGGAGACTGGGAATATATGTAAGGTATGAATCACCCTCTATAATAAAATATCTTGAACCCCTGAAGGGAGATATTTTTACAGCACGATTTTCCGACTGTCCTTTTGACGAGACAATATTCCCAGTATTAGGGGGAGAAAAGAAAAAAGTTGGAAAAAGAGATTACTTGGAATGCATCATTTTGTCTAAACTTGATCCTCATAATAGACAATGTGAACAAGAAGTTCAAAAGATTATCTATTTGCAAGGTATAGCCAATCAATTACTAGATGCATTTATTGACCTTAAAAGAATAACCAAATCTCACATTCCAGCTGAAAATGCTCAACTTAAAATTGATGTCCAAGAAGGACAATCTATGACCAATGAATCTAAAGTACGCTTGAAGTGTGGAAGACCAATAAGTTCCAAAAATAAAAATCCCTGAAAGAAAAGGGAACAACTAATCAAGATGGGTATGTTGAGGTAAGTACTCTCGTAGAACATAATCAAGAAACTCCAGAAGAAATTGAGGTACATGAGAATAATAATAATGAAAAGATTTCGATAAATTATGTTCATACGAGAAAGAGGTCGAATCGAAAAGAAACAAATGTCGACAGTACTTTTACATGCAATGTTGCACTTAGTATTATAAACGAAAATGAGGATGATGAACCAAAATCTATCAAAGAATGTTAACGTAGAAATAATTGGCTAAAATGGAAAGGGGCTATACAAACTGAATTGGATTCGTTAGAAAAACGCAAAGTTTTTGGGCCCATTATTTAAACCCCTGAAGGAAAAAAGCATGTCAGTTTTAAATGGGTTTTTATGTGAAAGAGAAATGAAAAAAATAAAGTCGTAAGATACAAAGCACGACTTGTGGCACAAGGATTTTCCCAAAGGCCTGGTATTGATTACGAAGAAACATATTCTCCCGTAATAGACGCGATTACATTTAGATATCTAGCTAGTTTGCCTGTGGATGAAAAACTAGATAAACGTCTAATGGATGTGGTCACGGCCTATTTGTATGGCATGCTCGACACTAAGATCTATATGAAAATCCCGGAATGATTTAAAATGCTTGAATCATATAGTTCAAACCTCGAGAATTATTTTCAATCAAACTATAGAGGTCACTATCTATCTATATATTACATATTTAAATCAAAAAAAGTCTAACTTGGTTTTCCCGTCTAAATTGATGATGTCACTAATAACGTCATTTTCCTATTTTGTCTTTTGTTTTTAATTTTTTCCCCATGCAAACACGCTTTTATCTTGCTCTTCCTTTATTCTTTTTCTCAATTATATCTCCAATCTTCATCTTACTATTTATTTAATTTATTTTTATACTAAACTTTCCCAATTTAATAAAATGTGTTTTCTTTCGTCTACAACATTTAGTCGACTATGCACAAATTTGAGCAAATAACATTTTAAAGGTCTCATTTTGCCATGTATACGGTCTTCCTTTCCCTTCTCCTACTTCTTTGAATCGTTAATTTACATCTTCCCTACTATTTTTTATCTATTTTTGAGTTTGGTAAATCAAAAAATATTTAAAAATTATGTATATATGACATTAAATGGTGAAATTTCATCTGCCTCTTTTTTATTTGTGCCATATTTTTGCTGAATTCTATATGTCTGCAGAAATTCAAAGACTATTTGTTCACAAGCTAATCTTCCCATGTGAATGCAATATTTTACTGACAATATTATTACGTCAAAAATAATTTTTAATTAATTAACAGTATTAAATATTAATTATATCAACATTTTACCACAAATGGCACCCAAGGTGCGCATGTTGAGGATCGTCAACAAATTTGTACAGACTCTCTCCATCTCGATTATTTGCTTTCTTTTATTTTTCACAAGGATTAAGAAATGTGTGCTAAAAAGACACATTTGTGATTCGTGTTTCTATGAGTAAAATTCAAAATTAATAGTGATAATTCAAATATTAAATGCGGTTAGATTTATAAAGTAAAGCAAACTAAATATTTTAATATAGAAAGGGATCATATATTTAGTACATTCCAAAAAAAAGGGACCAAATAATTGGGATGAAAAAAGCAATGAATTGAATTTTCTTTCTTTTTCAAGTATTTAATTTATTTTAATAATATTCCTCTATTAAATGAGATAATAATAATAATCATATTCATGTCTTGCTATGAATTTTTTACATATTATCTAAATAAATTCTATTTTGACACAAGATCATACTATCATGAGAAAGTATGAATTTATTGTTTGTGGAATCAAAGTTTACTCCCACATAACTATACTTTGATATCTTAATATCCATTATTTTATAGATACTTAGTTGAATTTGCGTTGAGAATAGACCTCTTCCATTGAGGCATTTGTACAAAAGAAGATTGCATATGAAACGTTGATTATTATCTGAATTGTGGAATAAATATGGATTGTTTTTTCAATGTAAGTATATAAATATTAGATTAATACCACTATTGATGTTTTTTCCTCAGTTAGTATATACCTTGTGTTTTTATACTTTTAGAATATGTTTAACGATTTTAAATATATTAAAAAACATTCACATAATTAAATTTCAAACTTTTTTCTATCCGTGTATCGTAGGGTGTTATACTAATATATTATCTAAATCAAAGATAGTTTTCTATCCTTTTTCCCGCCTAAACGTAGACCAATTAGATTTCTTTACTGATGTCATATTTAGTATTTGTTTTCTTTCTTTTTTCCCCCTAAAACCGGTTTTGTTATTTTACCATCAAGTTATTATTTCTATTATTATCTAATTCAAATGTAGTCTTTTAACCTTTTTCCTCCTAAACATGGATCAATTAGATATATTTGCTGATATCATATTTAATATTTGTTTTCTTTTTTTCCCCTAAAACCGGTTTTGCTATTTTATTATTGGGTCAATATTTATATCCTAAATCGCTAATTTTCAGTTTCTATTCCTTCTGTCATTATTTAAAAAAACAATTTCTATAATTTTCTGTGTCGATTTAATTACTTCTTTACTCTTATTTTTGTAATAATGGCTCATCTATTTAATTTCTACGTCGATTGTGTTTTTTGTTGAATTCTATGTGGCTATTGAAATTGTAGATATTCCCTCCCGATATTATATGTTTACAAAGTAAGTTTTGTTCAATTGCAATGGCAACCAGCCAACATTATATACTGATTAACTTAATGCTAGCTCACACAGTGACAGAATTCAAGCAATTACAAAGGGTCAACTTATTAGAAGGTTCAATCAACTAATCACTTAAGAAAATATTTTTATGATCAATCATTTTTCTGTTAAGGATAATAATAGAAATTATCTAATTATGGAGAATCCTTTCTAGCTCTTATATAAAAGAATAGTGATATGATCATGTATTGTACACATAGTAATATATTCTTATCAATAACTATAATGATGATACTGGTTGCAAAAAACTATAATGACGACGCGATTGTTTTAAGTTTCCAACGTTTATGTTTTTAAATTTTTAACAAAGATTTAATTATTTTGCATCTAATCAAAATACTTTTGAATAGTTAAGTTATATTGTTTGTTCTACCCGCGCAACGCACGGGTTTTATACTAGTATGGTTTAAAATAATCTGGTCGCATGTAGTATAAACGTCTCAGTGAATACTTATTGAAAGAAGGATATAAGAATGATCTCATTTGCCCATGTGTTTTTATAAGGAAATCAACCCTCGGGTTTATCATCATTGCAGTATATGTCGATGATTTAACCATTATTGGAACTCCTAAAGAGTTCTCAAAAGCAGTTGATTTTTTGAAAAAAGAATTCGAAATGAAAGATTTGATAAAAAAAAAATTTTGCATTGATTTGCAAATTGAACATTTGAATGATGGAATTCTCGTTCATCAATCGACTTATACTGAAAAAGTCCTCAAAAGATTTTATATAGACAAAGTACATCCATTGAGTACTCCAATGATCGTACGGTCTCTTGATGTAAATAAAGTTCCTTTTAGACCATGAGAAGATAATGAAGAAATTATTGGTCCTGAATTACCATACATAAGTGTTATCGGTGCCCTCATGTATCTTGCTAATAACATAAAGCCAGACATAATATTTGCCATGAACATATTAACAAAAAATAGTTTGACTCCCCCAATAAGGCATTGCAATGAAATTAAACATATATTTCGTTATCTTAGAGGAACAATTCATATGAGATTATTATATTCTAATTCTTCCATGCCAGAATTAGTAGGGCATGCTGATGCAGGATATTTGTTTGATCCACATGAAGCTAGATGTCAGACATGTTATCTCTTTACTTGCATTGGTACTGCTATATCATAGAGATCTACCAAGCAAACTTTAACGACCACTTCTTCAAATCATGTTGGACTACTTTCAATTCATGAAGCGAGCTGAGAATGTATATCATTGAGATCTATTATTTAACATATCCGTAGAACATGTGGTTTCTCTTGCAACAAAAACATCCCAATAGTTATACACGAAGATAATGCAGCATGCATAGCCCAGTTAAATGGAGGATTTATCAAAGGCGACAGAATCAAGCATATTTCACCTAAATTCTTTTTCACACAAGATCTTGAAAAGAATGGTGAAATTAATGTTCAACAAATCCGTTCTAACGATAACTTGGCAGATCTATTTACCAAATCACTTCCTACTGCAACTTTTGAGAAACTGGTGCACAAGATTGGAATGCGTTGGTATAGAGATCTTAAATGACAGCCAGATGAGGGGGAGTCCGTACAAGCTGTACTCTTTTCCTTTATCAAGTTTTTATCCTACAAGATTTTTCTTATAAAGGTTTTTAATGAGGCAGCTCTTAAGAATGATGTGCAGAACTATGTACTCTTTTTTCTTCACTAGAATTTTTCCACTGGGTTTTTTCTAGTAAGGTTTTAACGAGGCATAATCTGTGAAATAGTCATCCAAGGGGAATTTATGAATCCAAGACTTGCTCAAGTAAGTTGAATGTGTGTGTGGATGACTATTATACAATAGATTATAAGATGCAAGTTGTTTGTACAAGTGGATTATACAACTCAAGACTTTCTTAAGCATGCAAGTGGGAAATCGAGTTGTTTTTTAGTTGGATTCAAGATTAATTATTTTAATGATAAATTTGTAATCCAAAAATTACTATTTTGCCCTTCTTTGCATCTATAAATAGGGCATTATGTACTTCATTTGAACTATCAAACAAGAGTGAAAGATTTCCTCTATTCAATTTCTTCTCTTGTGCTTCTCAATTTCTTCATTATTGTCTTGAGCTCCTTTAGTTTTATAACACTTTTGACCTTTTATTTTTAGGGTTGAAGCCCTGATCTTCGCTTTTTTGTGAGAAACAATTTAAAAGTAAAGTAATAGTTTTTTGTCATCTTTTTATGTTTAGTTTAAATGTGAAATTAGACTTTAAATTACTACAAAAATTATATTGTTAAACAACTTTTGAGATTTCAAATTGTAAGGTGTATCAGATGTGACTGGTTGAGCTCACTTAAGTAAATCACAACTAATATATTTTGTTAGGTTCAAATATTGAAGAAATTCAAACATAAAGTTCCTTTTTTAAAAAAATTTTTCCCTTTTTTTTTAATAAAAGAGGGGGAAAGGGGACGGAAGGAAAATTAAGAGAAAGATAAATATGGGTCGAATTCAAGACTTCGTGTTTGGAATTGAGTGACCATCACAGTAGCATAGTTTGAACTACTAAAATTCCTTCATTATATATTATGTTTAAAATTGAAGAAATTTGATAACTCTTGAGCTTTCCAATTTCTTATTTGTTGCCCTTTCGTAAAGTGCTTTAAGCAAGGCGTATACTTCAATGAGGCTACTTGAGATTCCTAGCTTTTAGTTTGTACTAAGACCCCCCCGTGAGTAAGGAGCTTTACAAATTATTCACTTGATAAGCATCCATGGTTTTACTTCTACCTTCGCTTTATGTACTTTTAGGTATTTTACAAAATCTATACGTTGAAATTAGAAAAAGATTTTCTACTAGTTAAAATTACAAATTGAGTAATCCAATATTACTTAAGTTGTACTACCTTTGCTCAAAAAAGATTATCCTATTTCTTATTTTACATAGATTAAGAAAAGCCGATTTAATAGTATTGGAAAGGCAAATTTTAACCCTATTTCTCTATTATACTGATAGGCAAAATCGCAAGCGCACGATACTGTTCAAGTAGTATATGACTACATGAGTCCCGAATGTCGATCCCACAGGGAAAGTTGTCATCTACTTCACTTAAGTTAATTCAAACCAATTGAATAAAGAAATTAAAGAGTTTTCAAAAGAATAATGATGTTTGTTTAAGCTAAAATTTAAACTAAATACTTTATCTACTCAAAAGTAAGAAGCAACTCAAATTAATGAACTAGAAAATATATGAATGAAGGAGTTGAGACTCACGAATCCACAATAAACAGACGTTCCAATTACGCAATTTCACTCATGACAATTCACCATCACATACTCACAACCAGTTTCACAAATTTAATTGAAAACCTCTCTCGAGTAAATTCAAATCTACCCAACTAAGTAAATCCACTATATCTCTATGTGAATTTCAATTTAGTCGAGTGCATTAATTAACAAGAAACCATTTTTGCGATTGCACAAACCATAAAAGTATATCCCTATCTTCTATGCAATTCAAGTTTTCTATTGAAGTGCTAAATTGGTAATTTACCTCCTGGTCCCCTCACAAATTCACAAACACAATTACAAGTTGATCTGACTCATAAAAAGCAAATAAATATCACAATAGAAAATAAGCACGCAATAATGATTAGTGTCATGAATGGAATTAACACAATCAAAACATATTTATTGCTTCACTGATTGTCTCAACAAGAGAAATTAGTTACACATAGTAAAGGAAATCATAATATAAGAATTCATAGGGTTTGAATACATGACTAGATTCTTACAAAGAAAAGGTGAAGAATAATGAAGAAAACGTTTGCACCAAACGAAGAACTCTGTGCTTCAATCTTCTTAAGAACCCTAGCTTCAATATCCTAGCCCTCCTTTCAATCTCCAAGCCCTCAAGAATGATTTTCTATAATGAGTTCTCCCTTTTTCAGATGGGTTTTCGTTCTTTTATAGTTAGAGAGGCTTTAAAACCCTCGAATGTGTCAAAAAGTGCAGAAAACGTGTAACGGCGTTACTTGATACAGGCCGTGATTGGCTGCAGCATGCTTGGCCGTGGCCAATAGTTTTCCAGCCAAGCCGGCGGGTGGCCGTGGCCACACTTCCAAAAGGCGCACTTCGGTCCCTTCTTTAGCTTTTTTCTTCATTTCACACGTCCCTAGACTTCTTGAACTCTTCATCAAGGTCCCTACTCTCTTTAAACACGACACAAATGATCTCTTTCAAGTTCCCCAACAGTGACATTTAGCCCTCATACTTGTTTCCATTGGTCTTCTCACCCTGAACTCTCGAGCAATCACACCTTAATGCTATATCTTGAATGTAAAACCTCAATTTGGTTCAAAAATCATTCTTTTCACTTGTATCACTCAAGTTTGAGCTTTTCACCTATATGAACTATATCTACACAAATTAGGTATAAATCTGCTCGATTTCATATAGAATTGCATAAGTTAAGAAAATTATTTTTGCATATAAAATACACTTATCATATACACTTTCATTTATTAATTATTACACTTTAGTAATTCTATTTCTATGATAACTATGCGCATTAAATAGGGCATATAAGAAAATTAATATTTAAACTACTTTTTAAAAAAGAAACTGGATTATAATTTGAGACGGTGAAAAAGGAAAATTGGACCATCTTTTTGGGACGGAGGTAGTACTTGATTATTACAATTATACAATAATTTTTAACACTCATATAGGTACTATTATAACACCTAATGTCTGAAATGACAGTATTATGTACGACACGTTACACGTAGTCATGTGGGACATATGGGTGCCAAAATGACACCCCTAAAAATGGTAGTATTGTCGTGACAGTGGTGGCACAGTGGTGTTGACATGGTTGTTGTGAACGAGATGGTGATGAAGGGGGTAGAGTATAAAGAGTTTGTGAAGTTAATAGGTGCAAGGTGGCGGCGGCCTTCATGTGAATGTGGCGGCAGTAATAACTCTGAAATAATGGAGGCTGCGGCGGAATTAAGATGAGGACGACCACTGTCGAGAAAGTTGTAATATAAGATCGTTATGTACATAACGTAGATTGTGTACATATGATACACTTTGCTACACAAATAACAAATCTCATTACATATATAATTTTATAATTGTAAGGACAACACAATATTTAATGACCTGTTTGGTTAGATTTATAAAATCAACTTATAAAGGGAATTTATAATGAGTGGAAATGAGTGGTGGAGATTTAATTGAAATTTAAAATGTGTGGTGATTGTTGAGTAGTTATCAAATCAATAATCAAATCATGATAGGTAAATTTATAAATTACAAAAATAAAGAGTACCAAACAAGCTCTTAACCCGTCTGTTGATACAACTTCAACAGTACACCATGGCATTCCGCTACGAACAAGCACTAACACCTTAACACTATAATACTAACTAACATATACTATAATGAATTTCTTAATTACAGTTCTTAAAATATTAGTTCTTCAATAGTGTACCCTCGTCTACTACAAACTTCAACGAGTAAGTAATTAATAAATTAAAGTTTGATGGCGTTTTGTGAAGTTACTCATTTTTGTATAGAGTTAATTGTATCAAAAGTCATTAAAGTTTTACTTAATTGCAATTATATCACTGAATTTTAATTGCTAACAGTTAGATCATTGAACATGTTTTTTTACTAACTTATAATCAGATCATTAAACTTTAAAGACAGCAATTGAGTCACTCTACTTTGATTACCATCAGTTTGATCACTAAATCTGCAATTATGTCACTCGATAAGTATAGTGCTACATCATTAAAGAAAAAAATTAGCGACAAATATAAAGTCCACTGACATAGTGTGTCACATTGATAAATTGACATGAGAATTAGTTGAGAATTATTTAAAATTATTATGTAAAGATAGATCTTAAGATTTCTATGTAACATGAAATCATCATTCCATATTTATCTCCAATAAAAAAGATGTCTTATTTGGCGTATCAAGTTTTCTTGAACTTTTATCTTAAAAAAAAAAAAATTTTGTTTTCTTTAACTTTAATTCAACAATGAAGTTCATGTTAATAGTAGGAATATTCAAACACCACTACCGTAACAAAACTAGTTAGTGATTTGACAAAATATCAACACATCATTTTACCCTCCTCAAATATATTGGAAGCTGATATTACATCATATCACATGTCTGGTGCTATAATTGTACTATACATATGGTATTTGAACAGTTTTAATGTTAATGGAGTGACTTGTTACAACGAAATAAAAGTTTAATAATTTGGTTGTTAGCAATTGAAATTAGGTGATCTAAGTACTCTTAAATTAAAATTCAATAATCAAATTGCAAATAATTAAAATATAGTAATCTATTTTATTTACAAAGAGAGTGAAAGTTGAGTAAAATTTGATACAATTGGCAATTGAAAGGCGGCTTTTCTCCCTGTGGGCTCAAAAAATCACACATATTCTTTATTTGTTCTCACTTTCTTCCATGCTCTTTTATTCTATTCCAACCTTCTCTTGTTCTCTTTTTCTTCTGACACCTTAATCAATTGGCATTGACCTGACCACTGCATTATATCAAGGGACCCACGCAGTAATTTTCTGGAAGCTAGATGCACTAATGCTGACTCTTTTGCTTGGAGAAGTATATGCTCGGGAAAAGAGGCTTACAGATTCGGGTAGACGGGACAAAGGGAAAGTTAACGCTTTGTTCTTCGCCCCTGACTGAGATGTCATCCTTGGTATCACAACTGGAGTGGGCTAAGATCCCGACAAGTTGATTTGGCACTATGAACACAGCTGTGAATATATTGTCAAAAGTGGATACAAGCTCCTCACAATGGAATCTAATGAGGGGGCTTCAACAAGCCGAAAGCACAATTTAGCGTGGTGGAAAAGACTATAGAAAATGAAGGTATTGTCAAAGGTGCGTATATTTTGGTAGAGAGTTTATCATAATAGCCTTCATATTGGAACTAATTTGATTCAAATGGGTATTGAAGTTAGCTCTCTATGCCCTTATTGTTATATAGCTGAATATATATAACATACCTTGTTTGAATGCCCTTTTGCTAAAAAAGTGTAGAAAGGCATTGGCCTCTAGAATTTTATCAGACAACATAGGGGTTAGAAAGAGATTAAAAATGTGATATATGCTATATCTTCTACTAGTGATGATCGTCAACTTTGCCAAATTCTTTGTGCTGCTTGATGCATTTGGTTTGCTCAAAATAAATTATTGCAGGAAGGCAAAGAACAATACCCCACCAAATTTGTGGTCTTTAGTTTGAGTTTGGCAGCTAGCTCCCCTCAAGTCTCAGAGTCTCAAATCTTTACAAGGTGCAAAGTTATAGATAAATGGTTACTACAACCAATAGGATGCTTGAAAGTTAATGTTGACGAGGCAATTAATGACGCTTCACGAAGCTTTTCAGTTGGTGCTATTATTCGAAATGATTATGATATTATTATGGGAGCTTGTCGGAACGTTTTGATGGAGTTCCCCGTGTTGACGAAGCGGAAGCCATGACACTGGTTTTGGGATTAAAATTTGCTCAAAATCATGGGTTCAAAATATATGTTGTCGAATCTGATTGCTTAGTCTTGAATTTCTCCATAATGCCCCCTCTTCTCAATGAAGTCAAAAAACTTTTGACCGAGCTTGGATGTGTCTCCTGTAGCTATATTTTTCAGAAGGAGAATATGGCTGTCCACACCTTAGTCTCTCTTACTATTTCTTCTGTTATCAACAGTTCTTGGTATATTTATATACCGTGGTGTATTGGACCTGTAGATTGTAGTGATTGGTGTTAATGAAAGTTCGTACTTCTTTTTCAGGAAAAAAAGGAAAAAAAGAAAGAAAAGGGACCCTCGTGGGGTATCGATTCGAAAGAGAAAAATTCTGAGCGTGATTCGAGAATCGAGAGGAAGAAAAGGGTCGTTCTATTTTTCCCTCCCTTTCTGTCCTCGGCACTGCATTTCGTACACTCCATCATTTCTAATTTAGGGTTTGATGATTCCCTATTTGAAGTAGACATGAAGCGAGAACGAGAATTCATTGAACTTTCAGACGAAGAGTGGCCCCTTCACTCCGATTCCTTTAAACCGTCGCGAGTTCTCAATCCCCAAACCAGTCCTCCGCCCACAGAATCATTCGCTTATTCCAGAAACGATGATTCCGGAAGTAACAGCAATTACGCTTATCATCAAAACAACGGTGTTGATAATTCCATTTGCATTTTGGACAGTTCGTCTTCAGAGGAGGGAAATCGGAATATTACGAGAGAAGCGGAAAACTTGGAGGACGAGGATGCGTGTTTGGATGTTGATAAGCCAACGACGGCAACGAATCGCAATCGTCGTTTTGTGATTGAGGATGATGAAGACGAGGACGAAGTAGCTGCGGGTGCTGTTGGTCTCGATGATTTTGATGATGATTGTGATATTTCTGGGTTTGAGGACGAGGAAGAGAACGAAGAGGAGGAGAGGTTCGAGGAGGACGATGTCGTCAAAAAGGCGTTGCACAAGTGTAGTAAGATATCGGCGGAGCTTAAGAAGGAGTTGTATGGGACTAGTGTTGCCCAGTTTGATCACTACTCTGAAGTCGAGGAGGCCTCTGCTGTAAAAATTGTCACTCAGGTATGACATTACCCGATTATTTATTTCAGAATTAACATTGGAGAGCCTTATGAGCTGTGGTTACATGTTCTGCTCACGTTTTAATTTGAATAGTTATGCATGCAAATATTTAATGTGGTTTTGCTCTGCTAATTTTTTTTGCTGCTTGAGATAACAAGGAAATATTAGGGAATCACAGTGAAACTGGTTATGCATACATTACAAATCTCACATTCATAAACTTAGAATAGCTCTTAGGTTTATCATCACGTTTGCAATCTCATTTTAATTGAATGCCTTTTTTATCGCGCTACTAGCCTGCTGCAAAACTTAGAATAAGATTGTAGAACATGCAATTCAGGAGTTTTGAGCTCTCTCTTCCCCCGATTATAGGGTGATGTAAATGAGGCGTGCGGGGCTGATCATTTGGACCAGATGTTAAAGCCCTACCAACTTGTTGGAGTCAACTTTCTTCTTCTCCTCTACAGAAAGAAAATTGAAGGAGGTATTTCCATTTCTCTATGTATTCTCAGTGTGCTGTGTTTTTCTGTTCTTGGGTAGTTCCAGAGTCTAAGGATTCTGCAATAAAACTTTGAAGCATTCGTGGTATTAATAATCTTACAGCAAAACATGTAGAGTTATAATTTTCCATTTTACAGTCATGTAAATCCTACTTGAGTTAGAATTTATTATAAAGGCTTATCTATTGTCGAACTTCTAATGACTGCATCATGAAGGATCCTCATTAAGATGCCAAATAGGAGAATATATTTGTGGTTCTTGATAAGGTGGTTTTAGTGGTAGAAAGGTCTCAGGATGCTGGAGATCATAGGATGTACAATGCAAGCAAGGTTCAGGAAGTTGTTTTAAGAATTTCTCTTTTCATTTACAAGTTCAACCTTCATGTAACTCTTACATATTGGACTTCTGAACCTTGCATTTGTTAAATTGAAGCCATGAGATGCAACTTTAAAGGAAATGATAAATATAGGCAAAAGACATGCAATTTTTTCCTTGCTCAAATCAGAACCTTCCTTCATCTATGAAAGAAGATATCTGTACTTCAGGATTCAGCCTGGAAATATTGTTAAATAGAAGGTTGTATGAGATTTTGAAAGGAGATTCAGATGAATCAAAGTTAACTCTTAATAATCAACTAATATTTTTCCACTGGCAATGGTCAAAGTTTGCTTTAGCTGTTTATAACAGCTATGATGTGAACCGAATGATTTCCTGAATTTCGTTATAAGTTGCATTGCTTCTGATATGGATTTCTTAGCGGTGGTAGTAGGTTTAATTTATTGTCTGATGTAATAACAATGATATTCTCAAGGTCCCGTCGATTCTGTTAGTAACCTTTTTGGCATTCAACACAGCTATATTGGCAGATGAAATGGGTCTCGGCAAGACTGTTCAGGTGGGTAGTCCTATTTTTTTCTTTCGAGAACTCTCACTCTCTAAATATGTTCTCACTCTCTAAATATTTGAGTTTTAATTACTACACTTGCTTTCTCAGGCCATTACATACCTGGCCCTGCTGAAACACTTGGAAGATGACCCTGGTCCACATTTGATTGTATGTCCAGCGTCTGTTTTGGAGAACTGGGAAAGAGAGCTGAAAAAATGGATCCCATCCTTCACCATGCTCCAATATCATGGTGCTTCACGCTCAGCATATTCAAAGGAATTGAGCTCTTTGTCCAAATCTGGATCGCCACCTCCATTTAATGTCATTCTCGTGTGCTCTTCCGATCTCTTTTTGAACGTCACAGGTTTGTCTCATCAATATGATAAATTTGTCATTACTAGAGTGTCGACTTCATTTTTATCTTACTGTGCTTGTTCAGTGCACAGCAGAAAGATGACCGTAAAATTCTGAAGCGTTGGCAATGGAGTTGTGTGATAATGGATGAGGCTCATGCTTTAAAGGACAAGAACAGCTACAGATGGAAAAATCTCATGACTGTTGCAAGGAATGCAAATCAGCGCCTGATGCTTACTGGGACACCACTGCAGAATGATTTGCATGTATGGTGACTGTAACCAATTTATTTTAGTTAACACTATAATTGCATTATGCCTCCTTGATGAGAACTATTTTATACTATGCAATAAAACTGACTGCGGATGTTCAAACACTCATGGACAATGGTGTTTATGTGTCTTGCATCATAGGGGTGGATTCATGGTGGGTGCTTATTTTGCCTTGAGGTATTGAAAGTTGAAAATAATGTAAAACTTATAGGGTCTTTGGTTCTCTTTTTCAAAACACAAATTCACCTACCACTAATTTGACCACTGATTTTATAACTGCTCATTTATAACCACAAATTTCAACCTTCCATTAAATCTACACCACTCATTTCACCTTATTATAATTTCTCATTATAGTTCAATGTGAATAATGAGAATCAAACAGTTGCTTAATGAAACCGGATGTCATAGATTATGAAGAGACACCTACTGTGCTAATGTAAAATGTTTACATTTCTAATTTTTTTAATAATGTAAATTAATTTATTGTTTTGATACTCTACATTTATTCTGTTGATGAATGCAAATGTCAAGAGATTGTCTGAAAGTCCTCTAATTTATCAAATCTCAGAAGATATAATCATTGCTCAATTGATTTTTAATTTTCAGGAGCTGTGGTCAATGCTGGAGTTTATGATGCCCGATCTCTTTGAAACAGGAGATGTTGACTTGAGAAAGCTTTTAAATGCTGAAGACATGGATTTAATTGCTCGAATGAAGTCCATCTTAGGACCATTCATTCTCAGAAGATTAAAATCAAATGTCATGCAGCAACTAGTCCCAAAGATGCAAATGGTGTCATACTAGTTTTTTTTTACTGGTTATCTTGAACTTTATTTTGCATTCAGAATTATTTATTTAGTTATTCTATACAAATTCTGAATTGTGCCTTAACATTTCTTCAGGTTGAGTATGTACACATGGAAAGAGAGCAAGAAGAAGCTTACAACGAAGCAATTGAGAATTATCGCATAGCATCTCAAACTCGTATCTCAAAGTCCTCGGGAACGAACTCCAGTAGTATTGCTAGTGTACTTCCTAAGCGTCAGATTTCCAATTATTTTCTTCAACTTCGTAAGGTGCTAGGAAATAACATTTTATTTGTTTGCTTTTGTTAATTAATTTCATCCACACGCATCATTTTGAAGGATGGTTATGTTTCTTTATGTTCAGATTGCAAATCATCCACTGTTGGTGAGGCGTATATTCACAGATGATGATATTGTCTATTTTGCTAAAATGTTGCATCCAAAAGGCGTGTTTGGCTTTGAATGTACCTTGGAAAGAGTAATTGAGGAGCTAAAGAGTTACAACGACTTCTCTATTCACCGAGTAAGTTCAGGGTTTTCTTTTTACATTTTTGCTTTTTATTTTTATTAAGGCCCTATATTTATTTTTCAGTAATTGGATTTAATTAATTGACGTGGCACCTTGCTATCCATGTATAGCTACTTAAAGTTTTGGGGTCATGCAGGAGTTGGTAGAATCAGAATGAGCTCGAAACTACTTGTGCTTTACTTCATGTCAGTAGAAACGATTATTTGAATCTACTATTGATGTTTTATTTGGAGAAAATTTTTTCAATGTTTAAAGGCTTGTTCATTTCTCATTTATCATTTGTTCACATTATAATTTTTCAGAATCAGCGTTGGAGATCTAGTGGGTCTATGAAATTTGTAGTTGACATACATTGGCAGGTCCCAACGGAAAATTATAACATGGGAAGACTCTAATGAAACCAAACAAGGGCTTACCTAATTTCTGATTTCATTTCTTTTTATGAATTACTAGTGGCCCTGTAGATGGGCTTGAGCTGCTAAGAATGTGCTTGGCTGCTTGCTTAGAGCTAGTATATGAACTCAAAGAGTATCACAAGCAACTTGTATTTTGTTAAGCACCAAGCCAAACCTGAGCACCATGAAGCTCTGCTCGAAATTATTTTCCCTTTATCTATTGGTGGTCCAAAATATATGTATGCATCTCTAGCGGGATGCAATCCAAAAAAGTATTAGAATCGTTGCATTGAAACTAAGAAAACAGCGCTCTAAGTTTTAATAGAATTCATTTTATTTAGAGCCTTAGAGGAATTCAACGGACACTTGTGTACATCTCCATAAGAACTTGACATCAATCTGGTAATTGGTCCCAATAAATCTAATACTTCATATCTATTTTCTTTATTTTACTTCTGTCATGAGTAATTATTAGCATGAATGTTACATGAAATGTGTGAGTAAGGAGATGAAATTGGACTGGTTTTTGCAGCTTTTACTGTATTATGGAGATACTGGTATGAAGGGAATGCTCTCTGATGAACATGTTATGATTTCAGCAAAATGTCGGGTATGGATTTAGTCATTTGTATGATCTCTAGGGTTTTGAGTTAATCAAACCTAAATGTAGTGGTGTGAAGAGTATCATGCTTGCATAATGACTGAAATTTTTGGGCATGTGGTTAGGCATTAGCTGAACTTCTTCCCAAACTAAAGCTTTCTGGACATCGGGTTCTTATTTTTAGCCAATGGACTTCAATGCTTGATATACTGGAGTGGACCTTGGATGTAATTGGAGTCACTTATAGGCGCCTTGATGGAAGGTTAGATCATGTTTCTCATGATATTTAGCTACAGTCTCCTTGCAATCAATTAATAACTGACAGGAAGAAGACTGGCACATACGTTCGACCCCATCCCACCCCACCCAACCCCCTATTACATTCATTTTCCTTATCACTGCATTATATTTGACCATGAATCTGATTTGGATGGTGCAGTTACGTGTCCTGTATTTTCTGATTATGCTTCTTATTATATATGATCTTTCATCTTCTTCAATATCCTTCTCTTGGGATGAGGTGTCTTTTCTTTGCTTAGGGTGCATATGAAATTGGTCTTTGGGGAATTGACTTTGTGAAAAGTGATTTTTTTTTAAGAATGCATTATTAAAAATTATATGGGGAACTGTGAAAAATGGTTTTTTAAAGAATGTGTAGTTCAAAATGAATTGGCACAAGAACGATCCTTGCAAAATCAATTTCAAACACAGCCTTATAATTTGTATTTCTGTATCAGTACCATACATCTGTTGGCTTGCATTTTTTTCTTCAAGCTTGTTTCTGTCTCTGAATTTCCTGCTGCCATCATTCATCCTCCGTTTTCTCTATCACCCTACAGTAATGCATTTCCCAGCATCCATCGATGGTTCTTTTTTACCTCCTGGATGTTTTACCTTTGCTGCTACTGGATGTGTAGATTGTAGAGGACGGTACTTAGAAATTGAGGTCTCCATTTGTCATCCACTCCTCGGGAAGCATTCAACCTTTGAAGGAATGCAATGCTTCAACATGGTTGAGTTTCAGAATAATATTATTGCTGGATCTTTTGTATTTAGATCGATGCTGCAATGTTGCTGGGTTTGATCAATTTATTGAACAAGTTGCATGTCCAACTTGCATTTTTTTTTTTTTTTTTGTGATTTTCTGGAAGAAATGTGGTTTAGAAGTAGGAAAGTTAGTATGGATCCCACATGCAACATTATTTTAGTGAAAGAATCTTTGGTTGAGAATGAGTCTGAGAAGAGAGTGATTTTGAAGGATAAATAATGTACAACGGTTTAGTTAAACCTGGACTGAGAACAGTAATCTGGTTATTGGGCATGCCGACCGGACGTGTATCAGTTTTCATAAGGTTGGTTATTTTGAGTCCAAATATGCAGTTTTTACTAGTAAATCATATGTAATTGGTAGCCACTACGACCGTTTCAATACTTAATATTTGGGTTTGGTTAATTATTTTCACTATTCAATGGCACTCTGAATTTGATGTTAATATTCGAAGCGGCGATTATTTTGTTGATTTCATTTCATTTTTATTTTTATATCCTCGTCAGTACCCAGGTATCAGAGAGGCAGACAATTGTTGATACCTTCAATAAGGATCGTTTGATTTTTGCATGCTTGCTTTCCACAAGGGCAGGAGGACAAGGATTAAACTTGACCGGAGCTGATACCGTGATAATACATGACATGGATTTTAATCCACAGATTGACAGACAGGCTGAAGATCGCTGCCATCGCATTGGGCAAATCAGACCTGTTACAGTATACAGGTAGAACTTGCACCGTTTTCTTTTTCCCATGCTCAGTGTAAGGTTTCAATTTATATTTCAAGCATTTTCCCCCTTTTCTTCAAGGCTGGTGACAAAAAATACGGTAGATGAGAATGTTTACGAGATTGCAAAAAGAAAGCTGACATTGGATGCCGCTGTCCTTGAATCGGGAGCAGAAGTTGACAATGAAGGCCAGATGCCGGATAAGACCATGGCAGAAATATTATCATCATTGCTGTTGCATTGAATTCACCATCTGGCAGAAATTTCTGCTGGTGACGTTGGTACTTCATTTCTATACTTTTTTTAAGTATTTTGTTCTCTTGGGGAGTGAGGAAAAGGCGACAAGAGTGCTTAGAAGGCTCATTGCTATACCCATTAGGTTCATAGGTCATATAAAGTCGGGTTCAGATTTAAATGGTGTATATTATTGGTGTTGCCCTGTTGGGAATAGAGATTTAGATCATTTATAGCAATAGATTTTGAAATATGTCACTGGCAAATGCATATAAAATCTGTTTGGGAAGAAAGGGCTACATGTAGTAGCTGAGATGGCATTATCCATGTGTTTGCTGTGAAAAGGGGAAATAATAGATGCCTCTCTCCCCTGGAAATTCTGTTAAGACTTTGATATATTGTAATTTGTTTATCTTTATTTGCATACATATACATGTTATAGTCCCGTTAAAGAACTAGAGCCGTGACATGGCTAAATTGGATGCTGAAACTCAGCTATTGTTGTGGCTGGGTATAGCATTTCCATATAATCGGATGCCTTGTTGACGATTTTTGATTTTGCTACTGTAAAATATTGAATTAATCTAATAAACATTTAGGATTAATTTCACAAATGGTCTGCAACCTTTACACTTTCTATCAATTAGGTCCTCAACTTTCTTTTTTCAATGCCTTAGGTCCTCAATTTTTTATAAATTTACTTATAAAGTTTTTTATGACATTTTTACTTTTACTAATAATCAAAATAAATAAAAAGGAAAAATAAAATTTTTTGTACCTACTTAGTTAACTACTTATTCTACTCATATCCTTAATATGGGAAAAAATGACAAATATTTGCATTATTGTCCTTTTGGGGAAATTTTTATATTTTACCTATCATTTCTGGCGAGTAGAGTAAGTTGTAAAATTGTCAGTCTCTTTTTTCCTACTGGAGATGACTAGCGGAATTTGTCATTTACGCTAAGTTGAAATGTGGGTAAATAACTAAGTAGATATGGTTGGAAGAAACTATTTTCTTTCTTTTTTAATATTTTATATTTTAAAAAGAAAAAAATTTATAATAATTAATAAAAAAATAAAAAAGAAAATAATTTCTTTTCACTCTATTTACTTAGTTACTCAATAACATTTTAACTCAGTGTAAGGCACCGTTTGATTCGTGTTATAACATGAACTTATTATAATTCTATCACATCAAATCACACTTTTTTAATTTTTAACAAAATTTAACCAATCACATTAAGACACATGTCACAAAATTTTAAATTTTAAAATATATTACAACACAATCTAATTATAACACAAACCAAATGGAGGTTAAATGATAAATACACTGATAAATTTTAGTAGTTATTTCGAATAGCAAAAGGGGATATTTACAATTTTGCTACTTATTCATCTGTCGTCAAAAGTGACTTGGAAAATAAGGGTTTTTTCAAAAATAAAAAATAAAAATGTAGATATTTTTCATTTTTGGTCATGTTGCTGCATTTTTTTCTTGTGGGAAATTTTTTTCCTATCATTACCAAAATCAGCTATTGTTTTTCGCCTTACCTACATAGTTACTCACTCACATTCTAACTCAACGTAAATTACAAACGTATTTTCAGTAGCAAAGGAGGTGACCCACACTTTTGCTACTTGTTCCTCCCTCTACTTTTAGAAATGATAAGAAAAATAAAGGTTTTCCAAAAGGGTGAAAAAAGGAAAAAATGATGTAAGTGTTTGTCATTTTTTGTTATTTTAGGGATAGAAGTAGAATGTGTAGTTAGGTATGTGAGAACATTTAATTTTCTTTTTATTTTTATGAGTTTTTAGAATTTTTTTCATTTTTTTTTTAAAATATAAAGGCAAAAAAATCACAAAGGACCTTATTAGCGAATTTATGAAAGGTTGAGAGACCTACAATATTGGAAAAAAAGATTAGGGACTCATTTAATAGAAAGTATAAAGATTGGAGACCTTTTGTGATATTAACCAATAAATACATATATAACTAGCATGTTACGCAATTTAGATGTGTTCTGTATCTTAAACAGAAAATTACTTGTATCTACCATACAACATTGTATGGTCAAGGCAGGCTTGCTCTTGACGCAAGTGGGGGCATTGCAACACGTCAGTGTTGGGCAACCTCTCTCTTGCATCAACGTTTGTGTTTATTTATGACACCACATTTTTTATATTATTAAAATAGTTGTGTAAAATGTCAGCAATAAGCTTCACTTTATTATTCAAATTCATTTTTCTCATTTCTTCCATTTTTACGCACCCCACCACTTTCATTTATAATCCTATTTTTTTTTTTTTTAACCAGATTCATAATCCTAATTTGATTATAGATTTTTTTTTAGAAAATTTGAAAATTGCCAATAAAAAGGAGAAACGTAAAAATAAAAAATACAATTAAAAGATTGAACTTACTTTTGAATAGAATGGAGAAACTAGAATCAAAACCGGTATATATTTTTTGTTTTAATTTAGTATAGCAACCCATCAACAAAATTTTTAACATTTCATCTTATGATTGATTCTCTCTTTCAATTGATTTTCTTTTTTCTTTCTTTTGAAAAATGACCAACAGTACTTCAGTATTGGGTTTTAGGCCTCCACCAATGTATTGTTAGTGGAGTTTGGAATTCCCCTACTTTTTTATTAAAACGGTAGGAGTACATAAAACTTTATCTCCATATTTACGTAAAAAAAACGAGCGAGGAAAACTGTAAATATGGAGTACTGCTCCTTTACAATTCAGAAAAGGAAAGCTATAAGCTAGGGGGTCAAATAATTAAATTAATACAAAAATAACATTCCTAGCTACTTCTAATTCTAATATTAGGCCGATGTAATTGACCCATTCTCAAAATTCCCTTCAGTTCCTTTGGTACTGTGCTAGCCTCCATCATCCCTTTGCTTCTGGTTGTGTGTCCCAATGATGCCATTAAGTCATCCGCCTGATTCCCTACTCTCAAAATATGAACAAATCTCAAATTCATTTTTATTCTATAATCCCATATCCTTTCTGGTGTGTATGTAATCTTATTAATAAGTTTCCAAATCTGAAATATGATAACTATGGGAGTTATAGCCACTGCCTCATGCTTCAATCTGTTTCTGGCATACCATATAAACCAAAAAATTAAAAGAGGAATTAAGAATAGTTTTCTCGTCAGCTTTTCCTAATTCTGGAGGATCCTATGTATATAAAGTTGTTGTGGGCTATTACAAGTAGGCTTGTGCAACTTAACAGCTTCAAATAAGTGAGCCCAAATCTGTGAGGCAAAGACACATTTAAGGAACATATGTTTGATAGATTCTGCTGCATTGCAGAAGACACTTTTGAGGCCAAAGAGATTTAAGATTCATACTGGAAAGACGCCCAAAAGTTGTGAAACAATTTCGATAAAATATGGCTTTGCGAAATTGTGATGGAAGATGGGGTGAGATGAGGATTAGTGATTTTGTAAAACAAATACCAATGATTTTTTATTACCAATTGTCGCGGTCGTTAAAATTAGAACTATACCACATATTTGTGGGTGTAGTTAGGGATTTCAAAAGTTCTACTTTGAATCCATGATGATTGTCGTGTACGTTTATTTTTGTTTTTTTTTTTCTCTTTTGTAATTGGCTAGAGGCTAAGATTGTAAAACACTTGTGGTGTACTTATGTATTTTATTTAGTGGTGTATTTATAAATGTAGTGTAATAAACAAAATTCGTAGTGTTTGTTGTGCAAATTAAATAATCGCGTAAATTGTGAAACCTGTAAAGAAAGCAGTAAACAACACCAGATATATTTGTCCCGTGAAGGGACCTGAGATTCACCGAAATCCGGCGACGTCCCCGTTGAGGCTCCACAATGCAGTGGATATGGCCTCAACACTATCACCACGAAGAAATAGAGCACACTACACAAATCGGAGAGTGAGATTCTCATGAAGAGAAAACCTAACACATGATACAACGTATCCTCTATACAAAGTTTTGCTCACAAGTTCACATAGATGTAAACACTATCAAGAATTCTTTCAAAGAAAGAATTCACAAACTCACACAGAGAATTACAAGACGAAACCCTAGATACAACTGTGCAAACAACACTGACCTAATTCAGAGAACAAACAAGAATATATATTACACAATAGACGGCTAGGGTGAAATACACAAAATCAACGACCGGGAGCTAAGGGACATAATGGGCTGGACTCTAAATAGACTAACTAATGGGCCTAAGTACTTGAGTCATAATAGAATAGTGTTAATATAATGAGATCTTTACATAAAAATCGCTCTAAATGATAATATTTTCAAAAATACTCCTAAATTGAAACTAATTGCAAAAATATCATTTTCCATTTCAAAATTACCCCAATCTAATTTTAATTAAAATTCAATTCTTTATTAGTTATTATTTTCTGTAAATTATAATTATAATAACAATTATTTAAAATATAAATTTTTTCAATCAAAAAATAGTTTTTTATATACAACCAACAACACTTTCAATTTGAAACCACTGTCAACTGCCGACGTGGCCACGCTTCAAACACGATAACATTACCATTCATAAAACAATTGTTACCACGCCAAAAAATATCACATTAGCAATAAAAAATAAAAATTTTTAAATAAAGATAACAATGATAACAAGCCCGATTAAATGGTAACAAGATGACAAAAAAAGAGGAAAATAACAAAACGAGAATCGTAAAATAGGAAAATTAAAAAAAAAAATCTACTACATGGTAACAACCTCAATAAATGGTAACATATGAAAATAAGTAAAAAAAAAAATCAATTAGAAGATAGTAACAACCCCATTAAATGGTAACAAAATGATTAAAAAAAAAAGAAGTGATAACACATAAAAAAAAAAAACCAGTTTCTGCCACTGGAACACAAATCATCCAACCAACGGAAAATTTAAAAAAAAAATGAAAGCAAGATCTAACCGCAAGAAAATTTTAAAAAAGTCGAGAACAAGAAATGAGACGCTGTAGAACTTGCAACTGCCGGAACACAGATCCAACGGCTGGAAAATTAAAAAAAATGAAAACAAGATACAACGATTGCTGCGACTCAACCATTGCTACCAGCGAATGGGGTATAAATGCACTCTACAAGGGTAAATATGTAAATACTTTAGGAGGGTGGTGTATATTAGTAATAAAATTAATAAAGAGGGTATATGTTTTAATTTCCTCGTAATAATAATAATTCAGTATTAGAGTAATGCTTGGGCTAGGGGTAATTACGTTTGGGCTCAGGGGAGTAAAGTTCCTAACCAGCCCAACACAAACAACCCAATCTGTTTACCGAACAAACTCCCTCTTTCGAATTCCATCGCCTGTCTCCTACTCCCCCTGCCGATTCCCTAATCCCTAATTGAAGATGAAGAAGAATTGAAGATTTTCCCTCTTTCAACTTTCGGCTTTTCCCATTTATGGACAAGAAGTTCTCTCCTTCAATCATTTCTTCTCGTTTCCCCCTTTTACAAATAGAATTAAAGAATAAAAATATGCACCGGTACAGAATCTTGAGGATATGACCCTCATCTATGTGACCGACAACAGAGTTCTCTCCTCTTTCCGGCTCATCCACAAATTCTAGGAGCCAGATTTCTTATGTCCGTTTCAAGGATGGTCCTCGAATGTTATTTGCAATTTTTACCCAAATCAAATCTTTGATTCCTGCCTTTTTGCTAAGTTTGTCCTAATTGAAATTGTGGTTTGATAATAAGTTAATCACTGTCTGATCCTGCTTTTGTTAATTTTTCCTAAAGAGAATCTGTTCGTCTGAGAAATGTCCCCAAAGAGTACAAAACTACATGTTGGTTTTTGGACAAGATAAAACAAGATTAAAAGCAGTTATTAAGTTCACAACATTGGGTCTGTTTGATTTGATAAACAATATTCTGAAGATTTTAGCACTAGTTTTCCTTGATTAATTTCAATTTGTTCTTTGCAGCAACAGTTGTTAACTTCTGCTCTGATATCCCCAGCTCATTAGTGAATAGCAGAATGTTATACATCTATAACCACACTGAAATCAGCTTCTGGTAATCTTGTTGCCTTCTTGATGAATACTCAAGAATATAATTTATTTTTGTTAGCCACTTTCTTCTGTTCATTCTACTTCAATTGTTGTGAATAATAGTTCTTGAATGTTGTGGTGACTTGTGCTTTCATTGTTCATAATTTGGGGTACTTGAAATTCTTTTTATTGTTGGCTTATTTGAGGTTTCAATTTTATCTTATGGTTTAGCCTTAAAAGGATAATTTTCTAGTTGATTCTGTTAAATACCTTTATAGTATAGATTTTATTATGGCCATACAATTCTCTTGGCAAGAAAATGGATGATGAGTTTTCTATGGCTACAACTGAGAGTATTTTTAGTAATGAAACATGTGCAGTCGCAGTCCACAACAAAATGGATGATGAGTTTCTTACAAAATGGATGATGAGTTTCTTGCTAATAGATGAAGTTGTTAAAAGTAAAAAATTATAGGTTCAACTTGCTTTTCAGCCTAATGGTAGATTTTGGGTAATTGAACACTTTTTGCGATGCACTTGAAGTTATGTATTGTTTTGAAAAATTAGTATTTACATAAATGTCTTTTTCGATTTTTCGATTCGGCTAACCCTACTTTTATATGCGGGCTACGCCCCTGGACTCACTTACCCTCGCATGATTCAACAAATAATAAATTAAGCAAAGGCGATACCACAATAATAAAAACATATAGAAAGTGACTATATCATTTCATAATGAGTTAAAAGTGCAAAAGTTTATTAGTTTACCAACAAATACTCCAGAGGAAAAACTCAAATTTAGATTGGCCGCAATAAGAAAATAAAAACTTAAAGAGCGGGAACATGAGAGCATAAAAGATAAGGCAACCTTATAGCAATGTGATACTACTACGAAAATTTGCAAGGTCTGGAAAATATGGTATCCCAGCACTTGACAAGTATGAATTGAGGTTGCAGCGGGACTACCAAAGGGAAGCCCCACCGAACTTAAGAAACTCATAAAAGAGAATATCATTATCAAGTCTATGATTATGCAGATGATCTGGGTTACTGATACAAATACTTCCTTTATTTAAAAAAATATATATATTTATTATTTATATGATCTATTTCCCACAAACAGAGCTAAGATAGAAAAGCAAAATCTAGATCATGCCAGATAGGATGCTACATAATGTTTACCAATCCCTTGATTTGAATATTATACGATCAGTCATTAATTATGCATTTTTTTAACTGAAAATTATAGAAAATACTTGGTTCACATGCTACACCAAGCATAAACCCGCAAGAGCAGGCGCCGGTGCACAATTTCTAGTAAAGAATTTCATTATCTCCAAAAGTAACAATGAGTTCTGCTACCTGTACAAATAGTTAATTTTACAACTAGGCGGTATGACACAATCCTGTAAAGTCACATTTCATAATTTCATTAATGCAATTCCTTAACAAAATATTGCTACATTTGTTAAACCTTTGTGATTTTAATCTAGACTTTTAGCTATATACATTATACATGTTTGGAAATATTTCCCACAAGATTTTCCTTAATAATATGTATACAATCTTATACAGTAAGCAAAATAATGCGCACAAATTATTCAATCTTTTGCAACCATCACTTGTGATTACGTGGTGGCTGCTGTTTGTTACTAAATAGCAGCGATAGTGTTACTAAGAGCATCTCTAATGTAAAACTAATGTGGAATGTTTTAGGTGTATATGTGTCAA
This sequence comes from Nyctanthes arbor-tristis, assembly GCA_963692815.1. NCBI lineage: Eukaryota > Viridiplantae > Streptophyta > Magnoliopsida > Lamiales > Oleaceae > Nyctanthes > Nyctanthes arbor-tristis. Next base: position 1,439 of record CAVNYN010207435.1, on the reverse strand, counting down.
AGAATATTGACATTACATTTAAAAAATTCTCCAGTGCAACAATGTCAACATTATATATTTGTCAAGTTATTATTAGAGATTTTGAAAAGAAAGAAAGAAAGAGAGAGAAATTTTTTGATTGGATAAATTAATGTTTGACATTATCATAGAGAATGTCATGAGAGCAACTCCAACGCATAGTCATAGTTATAGAATAAATTAACAATTGGCAAAAAAGTACTTATCCAATCAAAAAAATTCTCTCTCTTTCTTTTTTTCAATATCTCTAATAATAACTTGACAACTATACAATACTGATATTGTTGCATTGGAGGATTTTTTGAATGTAATGTCAATATTTTTTGACACATATACACCTAAGACATTCTACTGTGCATAGTGGTAAAATTATACATTTTAGTCTCCATCTTTAATTACAGGTCGAAAATTCAAATCCTTATATCTACAAATTTGATTTTGCTTTCTTAAGGAGCCGATTTAAATTTTCTTTTTTTTGTGTTTAATAATAGTTATAATTCTTGTAATTTTTATTAAATTTCAAATACCAAATATTAAATTTGTAGTATACTTTTATACAAGAATAGGGCCCTCTTAATATTTTAATAGTGTATATGTACTTTTTAAATGATAAAATATAATCAAATGTCAAACTGACAATATTATAGCCTATTGAGATGAAAATTCTTTGAATATTATTAAAATGTTTACTTATCTTGCTTACCTATTTAATATAAAATTTAAATATTTAAAGTTTAAACTGTTAAAATTATATTTAATCTGAATTTTTTAAAAAAAAAGCCCCATTTAAATTTCGCTTCGCATAGGGCCTCCAAAATCTATGGACCGGCCCTGCTCGCAATTGCATACACACGCCCGGCCAACACTGCCACCACTGCTACTCGTGGCCTGTGTTACGTCGTCGGCCACGAATCATTCCTGCCGAGTTTTCTGTGAATTTAGATCAGCATTAATCAAAGGTGTTACAGAAATCCGGCGATTGATGACGGTATCAGCCAATACCTTCGTCCCGAATTCATCAATTGAGAGGAATTTAGTTGAGCACCATGATATGAAAATGAATCTAGCACTCATCAAGAGAGTGCAAGCCCTTCTTACTAATCCGATTTTTTCCTTTTTCTTTACTAGTCTGATTGCTGCTGGTTTGATTCAGCCCATATAAAAGACTCTGCTCCTCCCAAGTTTGGTAATGTCGTCACTGTTCAACCCTAAGACCGGAGAGGTGACTAAAATTCGAGTACCACCAATGTTCAAAGAGGCATAAAATTTGCTTCTGGAAAGGGCTAACTAGATACTATTCTGGAGACACTTTCTTTGGTTTCACCGAGTACCATGCCAAGTGCTCTATTTTAGAGCTATATAGCCACTTGTATTGAGATGCGTAAACAAAAGGGCTCTCTGATATTTGGGTGGAATCTAAT
>CAVNYN010207434.1:50591-75496 GCA_963692815.1 Nyctanthes arbor-tristis | reverse complement strand
CCTGTTTATTAATTTCATCTTGTGTTGAAGTTAATCATGTGTGGTTTATATATCCCCCGCTGCCGGATGAGACTGCCCGAAAATCTACAACTCCTCTGCTTCCAGCCATAAATTGAATGTGAAACAGAGTGTAAATATAAAAATTGACTTGAACGATGACTATAAGTTACTCTTATTCGAGTGATGTTTGCAATTTTGTATATTTTGTCATCAATTGATGCATGAAAATATATAAAATTGCAAAATGTCATATAAAATTGACGGCTGCTGTTGCTGCTCTTCTACCATATGAAAAGCTTCCGGCGAAAATCTATATCTTCTTTGCTTAAACAACGACGGCTGCTGCTGCTCCAATAGACGAGAGAGCCAGAGAATGACTGTTGCTGCTGGGTTTAATTTGAAGGGAGAGTGCTTGTGGTTAAGTGTCATTTTCTTTTAAATTGAGGGTATTTTAGTCACTTGGTTGTCTCAGGTTTTTCTTCGGGCACGATATGTTTGTACACTTATCATTTTTCATTTATTTATTTTATTATTTTTTGAAAGCCGGATTGCTTTAGAAAGGCATGACTGATCACTCGTGAGTTTCTTGAAACATGTCTTTATTAAATGAGATTATGGCATTCCAAGCAGGGAAGAAAGTACTACTGAAGAGAAAAACATTAACACATGCTACAAATAAATTAAACTTGGACACCCAGTTTTTCCAAGAAAAACTGAGCACGCCAGCAAAAATTCTTACGTGGCTTGACAAGGTGTATATGCCACATGTGCAAGCCAAAATGCAACCCAAATTCCCGCCCTTTTTTGCCAGACCCACCCAAAAAAATCAAATCTGCGACATTAATCTCTCTCTCTCTCTCTCTGTGAACCTTTCTGGCTGAGCTCCTGGTCCATTCTCTCCCAAAAACCAAATCGTCCTAGAATTTCACCGCTGCGAAGCAGCTCAGTCGACTGAGAAGCCCACCGGCCGCTGCCCCTTGCGACTGAGAATCGGCCCCCAAATCTCTCTCCCTCTCACGTTTGAAGCACCGCTCCAGCTCCCGCCATCCCTCTGCGATTTCTGCCGGACCCGAACCCAAACTAGGTTGCCGGTGAGCTGCTCCTCTCTAGATAACTTCCTGTTCAATTTTTTGTGTTCTATTGACCAATTTCTGTTTATTTAATTTTTTTGTAATTTTTTCGTTCCGTCTTTTGCACCACCATCTGAAATGGCATCTGTCTTTCTTTTCCCACGTTTGGTTATGTTCTTCAGAGTGCTTAATGGGTGTTCTTTCTCTATCTATCTGGGTTTTGAATCAATCAATGAGTGACTTTAGTATTTATTATACTAATATCAATGTTTTTGGGCTCATATAACTGCTTTTGAACACTTTCCTGAGCTCTTTATTGTACTGGGCTTGTGTTTGCTTGAGCATTAATTGTTTTGGTGCTTCAATTTTTGAGGTGTTATTTTAATTTCAATGGAAAAGCCTAGGAAATGGTAGTTTTGCATTCTGATACATGTATTTGTCTCTGCATTTTGTTGCCTGCAACTTATGAGTCTTCAATTTTAATAGAGTCTCATTTTCAGCTCTCTAGTGAATCAAACACCCAATTAGTCATAGCTTATATTGAAATAGGACCATCTCTATATAGTGGGGATCAATAACATATTTGGAAGGGATATAGTGTTGTAGCTATCTGAAAAAGGAAATACAACCATTTGGCTGTGTATGTTATATAGGAAGAATCACACACAGTAAAGTATGTTTGATTCTGATTATAATTCAAATTACAATGGGAAAATTATAATTATATAGAATGACGGGGTGGAAATTTAATGAGTGCTAGAAATGTTTGGTTTTGAATTTTTTTTTTCTTTTTTCCCTTTCAAAAGTTTAGTTTTTTTGAATTAAGTAGAACTTGGCATAAAAGCTTGACTGTTAATTCTTATAATTTTATATATGTTACTCCGGACACCAGATGGATTTTGGAGTTACATAGGAGGGCACAACTTGATCTTTAGTTTAATCTGAGTGCAATCCGCTGCAGCCAAAACGAAGCAATTAGCTATGTCAATTACCACTTCATGTAACCATTAAGACTTCTACAGTTTGATGCGAAATCATGTCAATTAAGAGACCAAGATACACATTTATTTGTATTTGATGAATACTTGAAACTGAAAGCATTAATTTTTTCACTAACAAATTGATTCAACAATGATATTTTGAAAATGATGCGTCATTGCCGTGTTACTAAGTATTTCGAATACAGAAATGAATGCGATTACCTGATGGTGAGACAATTGGCCATAGGGTTAACAATGTTAGATGAAGGCTTCCAAGAAGAACGCCCCCTTTGTTGGTTGTTGACCCGGAACCGAGTTTAGCGCAAAGGGCACATATTTTTGGTTTTAGGCGAAAGAGCAATGTTTTTCCTTTTTTTTTTTTTGGGTGCATATGAAAGAATGTAATTTGAATTGCTACGACAAACAATCACAAAGTTGTAATATATCTATTGTTGCACTGATGAATGTTTACTGATAAATTTCATAGGGGATATTCTATCAAAATTTGCCCAAATTATGAATTTGTATTTCCCTTGCCCATTCACTATTTTCACGCGCGAAACAAACATTGTACATATAGATTATGTTAAACCTAAAAATTGAAATCCACAAACACAAATGGCAGTACCTTCATAACACATTTAGCTAGAATACATCCGTGAACACTAAAGTTTGAACAAACAAATAATTAGAATGTCTACAACGCTGCACGTAACTACATTACCACATAGTTTCAACATGAAGTCTCACAAATATAAGTTACAATCTTATATGAGAAAAGTTACAACTGTTGCTTGGACTTCTACAATTTTAACCCTTTTGTTATGTGGCATTAAGTGCAGGAAGACAATCCAAAGGCTAGTAAGAAGCTCTATCAAGAAGCCTGCATTCAAGTGCAGTAAGAAGCTCTCTGTGTGATGGTCTTCAAGATCTACATCTAAATAGAGAGACTTAAAATCAGTTGAAGAAAAACATATTGAATGGCAGTTAAAAGGAAAAAAAAATGTGTTCAAGCAGCTAAGCAAGGCTTTCAGATCTAAATGCAAGGAAAAAGGAAAAATGACAGGATTTCAAAATTCAATGTCTAGTTACTAATTTTTAAAATTCATGAACTTGCATTTTCTCTTGGCCGCCACATCAACATTTTTTTTTTGGCACTAAAGAATGTCCATTGACAAGCACAAAATGGGGATGTTCCCCCAGCCAAAACCTAAAGCAAAATCATGAAATAAATTGGAAAAAAATGTGTTCAAGTTTATTTAAAATCCTTGTAATGCAAGCATTAGAAAACCATTCTTTCCTATGACATCCCTCTTTACGTAGGTAGGAGTCATAGGTTAATATGTTTTGCTTGCTATTTAATCCCAGCCTTCCATATGGTTTTTCATTGAGGCAATGGCTAATGTTTTCCAGCATTTTTGCGGCATGTCCCTCTTACATTCACTTTATTCAATGCACTCAATATCCACTTCCCATGTAACTTCATCCCCTTAAGCTTTTTAACTATTTTGGTCTCCTCTAAACAACGATCATTGTGGGCTCAAATACACGTGGCCCTTTTAATTGGGCTCAAATACACGTGGGCTCAAATACACGTGCCCCTTTTAATTGGTGAATTTGGAGCCCGATATGTTTCTTTAGAAAATTTATACAATTTTCATCTAACTTTAGATGCTCCTATTTTAGAGTATTGAATTTTACCTTTGGATAATTGTAACTCAATGAAAATTTTCTAACACTTTTGTGTGCATGAGGCATGCCAAGTAGATTTTAAAATTCACATAGCATCTCACATAGAGGGGTGCATATATACCAATTAGAGACCAACAACTTTCATCTTTTAACATTGTTAGTGTTAATCAAATGGGAATATGAAAAAGTCAACCACACTAGGCTTGGCAAAACGGCTGGGCGAGTCGAGACGGACTCATTGAGTCGTGTTCATGCTTAGCTCAGGCTCGCCAACCGGCAAGGCCAAGCCAAAACTCGGTGAGAGATGCTCAGTTCGCCAAGTTGAAAATGGGTTCACGATTGGGTTTCATTTTTGCAAGCCAAGCCTGAACCGGCTTGCGAGAGACTCGTGAGCCTGTACCTTTGAAGAGCCGCTCGTGGGACTCTCGCCGACGACTTGTTAGTGTACACTAGGGTTGGCCTTGGCTTGCCGATTTGAGCGTCTTTCGCATTCGACTCGAACTCGCTTTCAACAAGCCCGCAATGAGCAAGCTCGCCAAGCTCCTCGCTCATGAGTCATTTTGCCAAGCCTTATAAACCACACCATCGAAAAGGGTTAGGGATGCTATAGGTCGGAAGAGCAATTTTACCTTACTTTTACCTGTAAAAAGCTTATGATAATTGCCGACACACATGACACAATTGCATCTCTTCGGAATCTTTTTTAAACTTTTGTGAAGAATTGACATAAAAAAATTGAATTGAAGATCAATAGATATATAGTCAATAATGATTTTCTTATAACAATACTTTCTAAAGAATCTATATAATAAGAAGTTACCGATTCATAATATACCACCATATCATGAACCAAAGAAAGAGCAAAATACATCTCTGGAACACCACGAAATAAGCGGGTGCATAGAATGTAAAAATGTAAAAGATTGAGCAAATTTCTAGTAAAAATCCAATCCGTGAGTATTAAGTGCTTAGTTCTCGACCTTTTACATATTAACATTAAATATAGAACTCACAAGTGGAAGCGTACTAGAAATTTTTCATTAAGGAACAATACGAATTAAAAAAAAAAAAAACAAATAGAATTGATTTAGCGAAGCCACCACCTACACCGATCATCCCTCGATCTAGAGGCGCTGAAGTTAAGTACTATCACCTCCGCCTGAAGGTCGAGTTGTCCTGCAAGTTGCGGCGGCTTTAGGTTATTCCGGCAGAGTGGACATGTTCTATGCCCATATCCCACCCACCTATCCAAGCAAACTCTATGATAAAGATGGTTGCATCTCAACTCTCTAATCTCATCCCCCTCTTCAATTTTGCACAAACAAACAGGGCACTCGAGCAATGAATCCCCACACTCTCCATTATCATTATTATTACTTTCATAACGCATCACAGTAAGGTCATCATCGACACATTCTTGGATTAATCCACGAGGTTGAAAGAAGGATTGGTGAAGAAGAAAATCCCATGCCCACTTGAGCTGGGAAAAAATCAGAATCATGTATTCCAATACAACTGCTGATTTCTGCAACATTTTACCTATAGTTTTTTGGGACTCTTGTGCTGGAGTATATTGTTTATATATCTTGGAAGTACTGGTAAAATGCTTCTTATATATAGAGAGAGTTGTGAAAATGGAATTTTGTTGGACAGATATATATTCAAAAATGGTGTATAGTATTTTAATAAAAAATAGCTCGTAATTGTTTATTAGGACATAAGTACAACTTAGTAAAAGATGGCATCCCAAAAAAGAAAGATAATCATACTTTAAAACAAAGGTGGGCTATATAGGAGGTTGGTCCACAATTCTCTATTTTATTTTTTTGATGTTGCAATTTACTATTAGATTGGTTAATTGACTCTAGCAAAATAAACAATCTTGTTCAGGCGCATCTCTAACCTGATGAGTTTTGATCTAGAGACACTATATATTCACTTATATATGGAGACACCCAGTTTATGTGGCGCATTCTCCTCCATTAATTTACATGGACTCACATGTGGGTATATGAAATTAGTGGAAGGGAATGTGCCATATATATACAAGGTGGAGTGGAGACACCCATTATATCCAGATTAAAATTACCCCTAACGTATATGTCAATGTGCATGGTTGTCATCTGGATATTGACACGTGACAATAAATAAGTAAATGTTAAAATCCGAATGGCTGGCTGAATGTTTCTTATTGTAGCTTGTAGTAATAGTCAAATATGTTTTTACTGGAGTAATTAACTGTCTTGAAGCACTCATTGTGAAAATTACCCTTTACATTTTTTAAGACTATAGAGAACCGCCATCGTGGAATTGTATATTCTAAGACAAAAAGGACTGCAGTCAAGGAGTGATGTTTTTAAATAAAGAAAAGAATTTCCTATTGGACAAATTTGGTCATGAAAAGAGACTCCAACTCAGACTAAGAGATGAAATATTATCTACTTAATCTTTCATTGTTAATGTGACCGACTGAACGTTGATAGTTTTATTTAACATTGGTATTTGTTTTATCTCTATATCAAATATTAATTGTTAATTGCAAAACACGCATACACACACTTTATCGACTATCGTTGCGTGCTCAAAAAACTTACTACCTCTGTTCTAATTATTTGGTCTCATTTACTTTTTTCACAAAGATTAAGAAACGTGTTGGAAATGCATATTTTATGATACTTATTCCTAATTTGTCCATATTTAGTGAGTAGAATTCAAAATTGATAGTTATAATTAATGTATTAAATATGGATAGATATGTAAAGTAATATAAATTAGACTTTTTAATATAGAAATGAGACCATATATTTGTATCAATTATTGTATGAGTCTTAAACTATAAAAATAAAAATCGAAAGCAGCTTTCTAATGGTTAAAAAATAATTATTTTGATTCAAAATTCTTCATAAATAAATGGGATAAAAGTAAAAGATTAGAATATTCAATTGCGAATACTTTTTTGTGGCAAGCAATTCAAGATTTTAACTTGTGTTGTGTCATTCAACTTTGTAGAAATTTGGGGACAGCAAAAGCGAAGGTGCCGGTCATTAATTTCCACTTAACGAGGTGGAAAAATTTTAAAGAATAATGACAAACCCCATTATAAGTTCACCAATTTGACAAAAAGTAAGGTATTTCATTGAGAAAAAGTGGAAAAGACAAAATAAAACAATCAATTAAGATATTTTAGGTCGTTTGATATTTAAATTTTTAGAAGATAAAACTATCAACGGGTAAACTAGCTAACATCAACTGTATAATTACTCAAATTTAAATTCATAATATGTTGTGCACAAATGTTTTGGCAGGTGTTTGACTAAGGGAAAACAAAATTATAAGAGAGATTATTATAATAGATGCGTTATTATTTTTTTCTTTTTTTAAATTTGTTTTTCTTCTCTCTTCTTTTCTACTTTGATGTTAAACAATTGTTCTTTACCAAGTTGCCCGTGCAATCAAGATGAAAAGTGGGTAACTGGCCATTGAAAATAAAGATATCGATCAAAGGTCAAATGATGTTTACATAAAATGTTATGTCATTTTTTTTTTTTTGTTTTTGGAAAAGGATGTCATGTCATATTGTGGTACATAGAAATATATAACCATTTTCTCATTTGAATAAAATAAACCAATAAAGGTAATACATATATATATGGATAAAATTTATTTCCAGTATGTTTGGCAACTATATGGTTTATAAATTGATCTATAAATTACTATGTTGCATCATTTTACTGGTTGTTTTTCGTAAAAAGAAAAAAAAATTACGACTTGACTTTTACTTTTTAACTTTTTGAAAAAAGTGAAACCAATAAAATGATGCTAAGTGACAATTTATAAACATAATCATTTATAAATTGAGTTGCCAAACCAACTGACGTCATGTCATTTGAATATCATATTATGTATATTATAATAAAAAATGTTGAATTTAGACTATTTATTATAATTTGACGAGGATAGTCAAGTTTCAAAGCACACAGGAGAAGAATCCAAAACTCATATATGGTAAATTTAATTATTATTCAAATTAAGTAACTATTTACTGTGCCCAAATGCAATGCATCTGAAGCCATTGGCATCAACTCCCATCTTCTTCCAGCTTTCCTGTATATTTTCTTCCAATATTATACTATTACTAGTCGTCAATACGGACTTCACTATCTTCTCTTCAATGGTTTCACTAATTAATAATTAGTAGTATATACCAATACAAAAATAACATTACAACTCTTGGCTGGAAGGCAGGATTTTAACTTATTTTGTTGTTAATTGTGAGGATCGAAACATTTTTGGCTCCCAATATAAATGGATGGAAACTATGGGTATCGACTACCAGATGACAATTAAAAAGATAACCGCATTACCGTTTTATTTTCATTTCAGAATAGAAGTATAAATATTAGATATTTGTGTTTTACATATAGATTCACAGAGTATGTTAATATAATTTATTTTAGAATAGATAAAAATGGTAATGGGATGGAGCACAACGATAGAAATGATTTAGCGCCAGTTTGCAAACTCATTTCCATGAGTTTTAATAAGAAATATATTAGAGAAAATGAGTGGGGTTGTAGGGATTTGTACACTACATGCGGGTCTTATAAAATATGTAGATGTGATTAGTTGACCAATATTTATTTAAAAAGAAAATTGATATGCAAACATGGAGCCAATTAGGTCCGACAAAAGGTCAAAAGATACCTCACAACCTGTAAAATCGATCATACTCACTTACTATATCGTGTAATTGTCCATTACTACACAAATTGGCCATCTAAAAAACCTCTTGGGTTAGAATACAATGGGACCCAAATTCTATTTTGTTCGTCTCGTAACGCCGGTTATACAACATATATCCGCTAGAACTATCAAGATTTCTCACACATGTCAATGTGTTTTTATTTTATTTTTCTATACCATGGTCTACGAACAGAATCTATTAGCCAAAGTTTTGGGTAAATTTTCTCTCTTGCCACGTAGTTGTTGCGTACTTTGAATGATGTCTTTTAGTAAGCAGCACGTGTTGTAAGAAAGGATTATTCATGCATGATACTCATTTGAATATATATATATATATATAGTATTTAATTATTCAATATTAATTATAATTTCTTCTAACTTGTGTCTATATATATAAATGGATACCTACTCTTACCATTACCCCACTGCAGGTGCAATCTTATTCTTACAGGATCAAGAAATTATTAAGCACCTGCATATATATATATATATATATATATATATATAAACCACATACATAAAGATGAACATTTCACTTAAGTTGCAGCAATCTGTTCTATTGAACTACATAATGATGATTACATCCTTGCTGAAGTGGGCATGGGATTTGCTTCTTCTCCAATCCTTGTTTCAGCCTCGCGGATTAATCCAATTCCCAGACTATCTCGAAGATGACCTTACAGTAATGCGTTATGAAAATCATAATAATAATGATAATGCAGAGCACGGGGATCATTCATCGGTCGAGTGTGCGGTTTGCTTGTGCAAGATTGAAGAGGGGGATGAAGTTAGAGAGCTGAGATGCAACCATCTTTATCACAGAGTTTGCTTAGATAGGTGGGTGGGATATGGGCACCGGACATGTCCACTTTGCAGGAATAGCGTCAAACCACCACAGCTGGCGGCTGACCTCCACCATGAGGAGGTTATACTCGTTAACTTCTCCGCCACCATATCAAGGGATCACCGGTGTAACTGGTGGCTCCGCTAAGTCATGTCCATAAATGGTTTGATGTAAACAAAGAAATATAATTAAGTACCGTCATGCAGTTGTTGTATTTGTTATCTTAACAATTTAAAATTAATATTGAGTAATGATCTAATACTAGACGTCTGACAGTATTATGCCACCAGACATTTATGTGGCATGCTTGATGCGTGCCATCAGGCATGCCACGTTACAGGGTATGACGTGGCATGTCAGATGGCATGCATCTAGCACCCATTTGACACGTCATATAAACGTCTAGTGGTCTAACGCAGCCAGACATCTAAACATTAGATCATTTTCGCTATATTCCTAATTAGCTAATTTGAGGTCTAGTCTATAATTGGCTAATTTGAGCTCTAGGGATCTTAATTTAAGGGCTCAACTTCAATTTCCACAAAAACACGGGTTGTGCAGGTTTTTCCAACATTTTTATTTTGGTTTGTATATATATTTACTTTGCTTTGAGCTCCACTAAACTTAATGTTATAAGACATTTGTACTCTTTAGATGGTAAATTTGTACTTGTACATTTAACAAGGAAAAAACAATGTGCACAATTCTAAAATTATAGGCTTTCTATATGTTAATAAAATGTCGAGATGGGTAATAATGATGGTACGCAAGATTCCTTGATCTAATTTTCACTGATCTCAATTTCTAACAGTCTTATGATCAGACAAAACTTATTTAATTGGAAGGTCAGGCACATTTTCTTTGAGCAAAGGAGTGAAGGCGAGAAAGGCGAGGCAGAAAACGAGGCCCCTCATAATTTACCCAATATCGACATTATTTGGCAAAGGGAAAATTCCAACTTTTTTTTTTTTTTGCCTCCTGCATTAGAGGCTTCGCGCTAAATGCAGCAGTTCGGAGGGATCGGGTTGGCTTTCGGGGTGTGGTGTGACGGAGGAGGGTTGTGATTGGAGCCTTTGCTGTTGGAATGGAGAGACATCATAGTGTAGAGGAGGCAGAGGCCCTCCTGTCGTGCCGCCAGGGACTTCTTCTGCTTGTGGAAAGGAATTTGCCAATTCAGGAAGTTCGAGTCGATGCATTACGTGTTATATATGGAGTCAAGAACCCCAATGACAAAGGGATTTTGGCCCCATTGTATCACCATATTCGAGCTCTCCTCATGCAGCTGAATTGTTTGCTTTGTTCATATGTTCCACAGGACATTAACACAATATGCCATTACGGCTTTAGGCAAGGATTTTTGGTTCGACAGTTTACCTCTCTTTCTATCTATATATTTGGACACTAATCGATGAGTTATGAATTGAACAACATTTTTTATCCAAAAAAAAAAAAAGGAATAAATAAAAATTTTCAGATTCCAAAAAGATGATGTATGATATATTCAAAATTGAATAACGGTGGTTGTGATTTGGAAAGGAGAGTGATGATGTGATAATGACACACTACATTACCATATGTTATCATCATAGCACCATAGTGCCTGAAATTTCCTAACACTAAATGCTTTGAGGCTTGACCACTATAATAATATACTATCTATGTCCCAAAAAGACGGTTTTATCCTTTGTTTTTTTTACATAGATTAAGAAAAATTCATTTAATAGTATTGAAAAAGTAAATGTTGATGTTATTCCCCTATTATACACCTTTATTTATTAGTTATTCCACCTTAATAACTCTATTTTTTATAATCATACACATTAAATAATGGTATATAAGAGAACTAATATTTTAACTATTTTTTAAAAAGAAAACTGGACCATCCTTTTGGAGACGGAGGTAGTAATTAGGGGTGTACTTTCGGGTTTCAAATTTGGGTTTTGAAAAGCCAAAGATCGGACAGATTATTTACGGTTCGCTCAGGTTTCGGGCTTGTAAACGGCAAGCCCATTCAATTTCAGTCACGATCTGGGTTCGGGTAATTGTTCGAATCTTTTCAAGTTTATCATTTTCCAAATGTCTAAAAATGAGAAATAAACAAACTTAATATGTAAATTAAATGACAAATTAATGTTTATTTACAAAATATATAAAAACGAAAAGATCCCATATATATGAGTCTTTTTATTATGTTTTTTAGTTAGAAAATCAATGTTTTAAATTGCTATTACTCTTCAACTTATCTCTTTTCTCTATTTAATTATTATCACATTGATTGACTCAACTATTTCACTTCAATTATCTTCAAATATATGTCGTATAAGAGCGAATACAACACTAATCAAACCACTACACAACAACTGACTATCAATCTTTTTACCCCTATTTTTATAAAATGTAAAGATATATATATATATATCTATATATTAATCTATAAAAATAAATACATCATTCTCTTTGAATTATATTTTACAAATGTTTCATATTTAAACTTTTTGTATCTTTTTCTACAATGTGTCAAAACATGTGAAGATAGAGTAAACTGCAAAATAATGTGTCATACTTTTTGGTGTTGTTGGGTTTTATGTCAAACCTCAAAATCTGACCATAACCGTTTGGGCTTTGGGTTTCAAGCCCAAACTAGATTTTTTTTAATTTAAAGCTCGGACCAAGACCGACAGCGGCCTATCAGGCTCGGTCTTTTTGCAGCGCCCTAGTAGTAATTTAATAAACAATAAGAATAATAATATAATATACATAAGTGTTGGATTCTCTTTCGTTAGTTGTATGCAGGAGCCCAATTGTAAAAATATAATTAATAATAACAACAGACAAATTGTTAGATTTTTGTTATATTAAAAAAAAAATTTGTTGAAGTTTATAATTTGGCTTGCCGCACATGGAAAATATTTTGGTCAAGCAATTTTATTTTATTTTATTTTTAAAGAATCCATTCTAGTAATACCATTCAACATAATACACATCATGCATTTGAGTCCAGGTCACGCTTAGACTTCGATTTGAATAGTAAATTCTTTTCTTCCTAGTAACTTCACCTACCAACATCTATGTAAATTTCTTTCAGGAATGATCAGATTTTCCACTATGAATAATTGGCTTCCAGTTTAAAATTTATTATTAGTTTCATGGATCCACATGTGAGATATTTTCAAGGTGAATAAAACTAGTGGAAAAGACGATGTATCTTTATAACAGAGACACTACCTGATGTCTCCATATCGTTCCTCCAATTATTACTAAACGTACCTAACTTTTATCGGCATAGTCTTTATAATCAGTTATCATAACTTTTAAAGTACTACCTAACTTTTGTTAATTGTTCTATTGTGATCATATATAATCAAAATGACGTTTTCTATTTTATGCATGTTCCTTTTAGCTCTATTTTCTTGATAAATGTGTTTCCTAAGTTTTCCAAAATAAGGATGCTCATGTGGTAAATCAGAACAAGGTCCTACAAGTTCGAGCTTACACCCTTTTCAAAATTCCCCCAATCATATTTAAAAAAAAAAAATTTCCCAAAACAAGAAAATAGAGTAGAAACCTAAATCAATGTGTTGGCGGCATTTAAAAATTGACATACATAATGCACTATACACCGAGATTCGACAAAATAGATAAATAGAAGTGAAAACATTTTTAAAACGTGTAGTTAATTAGTTATATATTATATATGTCCCGTCGTATAATCTGTGTTACATTTTACTTATTTTTCTCACCATATAATTAAGAATTAACATAATTAAAGTCAGTATTGATGAATGACGATTGACGACTATAATTAAAAAAAAAAAAAGCTAAAATAAAAGTATGCTTCTACCACGTGCATCAACGTGTGTGTAGCCTGTTCAGTAAAGTGAATTAGTAAATGTTCAAAATATTAAATAAGAAGAATAATTTGAAATTTTATTTGTTGCACTCACTGATAGAACTCATGAATTATAGTGGAATATGTACATGGTTGCTTTTCTAGCACATTCAAAATTTTTCGTTGAAATTATTTAAAAAAAAAACATCTATAATAAATTTGAAATAAAATAAACCTTAATTCCTTTTTTTTTTGGGGGGGGGTAGGGAATATTAATTCTATAATAGCATAATTTTCATTGCATGCATTCTTGAAATTCAATTCTTGCTAAATTTATGAAACTACTCACCTGAAATGTTCAAGCACCAGACGCCAAATACCATTGTAATTCTAGACAGATGATGTGGTATAACAAAAGGATAATGAAAAAAATATAACTAGTCACCATCAATCTTTTGAATTTGGTCAACTACCAGAGGTCTAGTTGTATTATAACATTAGACATATAGTGTGATATAATGTCATCGGTTAAAATGATTGTGGGAGGTGATGGTATTTTTATATCAACAACTACATTATAACACATCACTATCTGATATTGTTACAACACTAGACATATGGTTCTTAAAATCAACTCATCAATTTTTGAGAATAAAAATAGAAAAACAGCATAAATTATAGCACATTAATCCTTGTGTATTGTGTGTGTTTTTTAGTACAACCCTTGTGTTTCTAGCTCCAAAAATTTGAAAAAGATAACAATAATTTTAAAAACTCTGTTATTAAACGGCAATTTTCCAAATTCTCAAACTCTTTTTAACTTTACCAATATAATACTCAATGGCGGCAGACAACGGCTGTTGGTTTTGGACCAAAAAACTAACTAAATATTCTACTACCTTCATCTCAATTATTTAGTCCCACTTACTTTTTTTCACAAAGATTAAGAATTGTACTTGGAAATATAATTATATATCATGGGAATATAATTGTAATGAACCCAAAAGAATACCATATAAATGGGACATCTTAAAAAGGAAAATGTAATTAAATAATTGGGACGGATGTAGTACTTTATTTCCAATTAATTGTAATAAACTACTTAAAATTTTCCAATAGGCATTGTAAATGATATATAAGAGTTCAATCAATTTTAAGGAAAAAGAAAAACTATGTATACACATTCATGTATTTAAATATAGGTGGACACCATAATTTTTACTAACTACACCACAATTCACTCAATATCCTTTATATTTTTAAATCTTTACACTTAAACTATTAACTTATTTCCATTATATTTTTTTAACATTTTATAATTGTGACATCTTGCACTGAATGATATCTTAATTTATAAAATTTCATTGCAGAAATGCCTAAAATAAAAAAAAAAACCAAAAATGTATCATTCAATAATATACGAAGTGTATTTTCATACAATTTTAAAGCAAACAAACCAAATGTATTTGATCATTAAAAAGACGAGATGGTAGTTATATCAAAGATTCGAGAAAAAGAAGTAGCAAAAATTATTAGGAGCATTAAATTCTATAAAGAACAAAGTCTACAAATGTTCACATTAATAAATATGTGGTGCTAATAATAACATAAGTGGTATAAATATAATTAATCTTAAACATTTTGTTGGACAACTCTCTCTCTCTTTCTCTCAAATTATTAATTACTTTCACGTAATCATTGCCATCAAATATCATTAAGCCTTGATAGTGATAAAATTCCAATCGTCAATATATAAAATGAATAATGTTAAACATGATATGTTGAGCAAATACTTAAATAGTTAAATGACACTTGCTTTCACCTAATTATTATTACCATTTGAGTGTATGTTTACTTTTGGACCATACATGATCGTTCAAAACGTGCTGCTTTCATTTTATATTTTAAGCCTTGTTAATGATCAACGGACTGTAAAATACCAACAGTTACTTGCAAGTGATTTGACAGAGAAGTAATTATTTTCTACTATCAATTTATTATAAATAAATAAATAAAAGTGTATAGTCTATTGTCTGCAGACTTGCAGTTATGTTTTCAGTGAATATAGGTGGATGTGTTGTGATTAGACATGCAATGATAACACCATGGGTATAGCCAAGAATTTCATTCATGTGGGCAAAATTAATTAAAAGTAAAAAATTTTGTATACCTCACGTTTTTTTTTTTAGAAATATTACTATATTAGTAAAGCCTTCTAAATTAATTAACAAACTAAAATGTAATTTGTATTGTCATTTTTTTTCTTTTACGTCTATAATACTTTGACTTCAAATCTTAAATATTCGTTTTATTTTCGAATTGTTAAATTTTAAATATATTATCATTAATTAGACGATCGAGGACGATAACAAAGTATATATGACTATTTAAATTCTTTTAAATATGTTGTGGTGACATGTGTAATTAAAAATTAAAATTTTTAAATAAAAAAAATTTTCTAATCACTACATGTAATGTGTTTGTTTCCTCAATAAGAATAAAAATACATCAAAAAAGGAATAAAAAAATAAAAAGTAAAGAGATGTGTTTGCGTTTGTACTGCTTCGTCTACATTAGGGGCCCAACATATTGTTGGAGTTCATAAAAGGTAAGTTGTTTCAATCACTGCACGCCGCATAGGATGCCGGGTGACATATCCCGCTAGACATGTGACATTAGATCAATTTTGAATATTGGGGAACAAAATGTAAGGGTGATTTGATAATTGCACTCTATTTCTTCATCCCTACCATCATCCCCTTCCTTGACCTTTCGCGTTGTCTTCCGACTGCCACTCTTTCAGTTTTTCATGGCGATTGAAATATTTTTATTTCTTTAGGTCTAGACCCAAGAAATCTCATCCGAGATTCAGTGTACGCATATGCCCGCACTTGACTTGAACTAGCTTCGCCCCGGATAACATTTATGTTCAGCTTGAATTATTGATTAACCCTGATGGTAATATATTTTTATTTTAAAATAGAAATATATATATATTTTTTATCATCCAGTGACGGAGATTTGTGTTGTATGTGTGATGTATGAGTCCTATTTAATATAGAGTTATGATTTATTCAACTAAATACTATTATTATTATAAAATGAATTAGTTTGGTAACATCTCGTCTCCAATTTAGTTGGTATTACTATATTAGATAATGGGTGAAAATACATAAATACATAATAGCATTAATTTATTTGATAGCTATTAAGGAAATGACAATTATATTGAATACTAGTCTTCAATCTAAATAAATACAATTATTCTTTTTGAAATTTGCATGTCTTCCCAAAATCATGATGACAAGGAGAAAAAAGCACTACACATCAATGAAGAAATTATGCACATAAAAAATGCAAAGCTCTATAAAGCAATTGGAACGGCATTATTTTTTCTACTTCTAGATTTGTATTGACCAGCTTCTCCTGTGGGGTGCATCTTTTTCTTGCGTGATTGGAATGCCATCTTTTTCTAGTTACCTAGACAAAGGGAATTGTTAGAATTTTGCGTCTTACTATTTCTATATTTTATGAAAATGAATTCTGGAGATTTGTGTAGTAAATGTAAGTTTTGTGAAATAGCTAGGTGAAGATGAATGATTTGACCACGAATGATTTGACCAAAGTTCATCTGAAAGTAGAAATGATTCGCTAATTGGGGAACTTATAATTCCATGTCCCTCTCCAAAATGGCTATATATATATGGACAATTCCCATTATATTTCAAGAAAACTTCTATCTCATCCTGACCCTTATATGTATAATGATTCAAGTAATGCAGCAGCCAAGATGGATTGTTTTGGAATACATAGTTCTGATAGCCTGCCATGTGAAGTGGGCATGGGATTTCCTTCTTCTCCAATCCTTCTTTCAGCCTCGTGGATTAACCCAATTCCCAGACGATGTCGATGATGATGACGACGTTAATGTGACGCATAACACAGAGACTAATAGGGATTCATCGGTCGAGTGTGCTATTTGCTTGTGCAGAATTGAATCAGGGGATGAGGTCAGAGAGCTGAGATGCCAACATTTTTATCACAGGATTTGCTTAGAGAGGTGGATAGGATATGGTCACATGACATGTCCAATCTGCCGGAATAACCTAAGGTCACCACGATTGGCAGCAGAGCTTGACCTCCAGGCCGAGGTCATGGTACTTGACTTGTGGGCTACAAAATCAAGGGATTACCGGTGTCAATGGTGGCTAGCCGGCCGCTATGTTTTAGATTGATGAAGAGTCGGGATGGTTCATAACTTAGTATGAATAAGAGTCAGGTATCCCATTTGTGATCTTTCTTTGTACTGTTAGATAGAAGCTAGGTGGGCATACTTCAGGAGGACTCAAGTGATTCCTTGTCTTGTTATTAATGTCGTTTGTAACGTTAATTAATAACTAGATAGTACGTGCATTGTACTGCGAAAGTGACTTAGATCTTTATATCTCCGCTCGCGGTTTTCTAAATTTCTGTTTTTGTCGTATAACTTAATCACACAAGCATCAAATTTAAAGGAAGTCTTAAAACACAACCTTAATAAATATACACATGCTAATTACTTACAACTTGAAAAGTTATCTTTTTATCGAGAAATATGGTATGTATATATATTAAAAGAATTTCACCAAATTGGGATGTATTACTTACGGTAGTGAAATATCAACCATAGTATGAAAAGACGGAAATAAGCATTGAGAAGGTTTTCATTCGTGAGACGAGACGTGCGCCTCACAACAAACTAAAAAGAAGCGTTTCATCAATAAAGTTCTGAGAAAACAAACATTGACAAAGTTTACAAAAAGACTTCAATTGCATCATCGTCACCGCTATTACTGGTAGCATCATCAATGAAATTATCATTATATCTAATCCTTTTGTTGTCTTCTTCGTCTTCATTAATAACGTCTATCTACTTATTCCCCTCATCATCTAAGTGTAACTTCCTTTCCTTTGCCCTTATCTTTTTTTTGACCCAGAAACTTCTGCTATGCATTTACGAAACAAATTCTCCAATGAAAACTTCACAATCTGTTATGTAAACAACAAAAACAGTAGTCATTAAATACAATCTCAGTTCATTGGGTCGATCAGTGAATTAACGGCCAACTGTTACTGTCAATCCAATAACTGGAAATCAATGGTTGAACGTCGGGCATGGTTGAACTCTCGTTTGCCAAACCTTGATAACTTCATGGGGTAATTACAGTCTAACAGAAATGCGTACATAGGAAACGAGGAACAAAGGTTCAGACAAATGAAGGAATCAAAGCATCACAAACACATAGCTTTCAATCCAGATTCCAAAACTAGAAAATCCATGAAAACCCACAGTTTTCTAAGAACAATACACCTAGAGCTCTCCCAACTTCGATAGAGGGGGTTGATCGTTGTTTATATTTTTTCCAGCATCACTTGAAAGAGAGGTTTCGCTACACTTCATGTCCTCAGCTATTTTCCTAAGATAAAGTACCAAAATATATAATCTGGCATCATTATATGGCCAACAGATAGGCACTTGCATATCGGCAGCAAAATGTCCTAATCCAGTTCCAATGTCATACTTATCAAATCCGAACAGGGCCAAACAGAATAAACCAGGAATCACGAAGTGAGCAAAATTAAATAGCTTTAATAATTTTAAGATCTTCAGCCCATTGAATAAAGTAGTTTTATCTGCAAAAATAAATAAACAATGAACTAAGTGCACTGTTGTTCTCCCAATAATGGAATTCCAAAATTAAAATGTTCAAAAATATCCATGAAATCTAGCCAGTTAACAGCACACAGCACTAAAATAACCACAAAACAGAATTGTGCACAAACCTTAAATAGCTACTATAATATACATAAGACGAGAGATCTGCTGGTTTGATCCAGAGGGATTTGTTCATACTAGGGAGACACAAATGCAAGCATATAAAGAATGAACTTGTGTCCCACAAACAAGCATCTCTCTCCCACTAAATTATTGCCTTTGCTACTCGGGAACTTTTTCCCCAACCTGTTCAGTTCATTTTTATCTACTAATAGATTTAAACACCAGGTTCGATTCATTTTAGAACTACTAAAAGATAACGACATCTCACTATAATAAACAAGAATCCAATCAAAGATAAGTAAAGAACCGGGGGGGTGGGGATGTTGAATCTGTAAGATGCATTTTGCCATCAATCAACTAATACATTTTATAGCCCGCTTAAACTCATTCATCAGTCCTGTTAGAGATAAACCATTTTATCAAGACAATCGGAAGAGGAAAAGAATAAAGCACGTCTCATTCTTAGTAAGATTCCACCCAACTCATCTAAAATCCATTCATATACTTTTTCACTCACCTCAGCCTCTGTATTTGTAAAATGACATTGGAACGATGTCCCCTATCAAAATGAATTTTTTGCCTATTAAATTCCATTTCCATGCCACAAAATGAAACAGAGAAGTCTAACGGTCCGTTTGGTATGCATTATAAATGCATTGGTTTATAATACATTTTGAATTTTAAATTTTAAGGACACATAGCAAATTTTACAATTGACACCTCACACATTCATCACATTACATAACAACTATCACATTCCGTTTTGAATTTTACCGTTTGGTATGTATTATAAATGGATTGGTTTATAATACATTTTAAAATTTAAATTTTTAGGGCACGTGACAAATTTTACAATTGACAACTCACACAATCATCACATCAAATAAAAATTTTTCACTTTTCAACCAACCAATCAAATTAACAAAGTGTTTGGCTACGATGTAGATTATAATCCAGATTATAATATACTATGTGACATCATTTTATTAGTTGTTTTTTATAAAAAGTAAACAATTGCGGCTTGACTTTTACTTTTTGACTTTTTAAAAAAAGTGAAACCATTGAAATGATGCCGTATGACAAATTATAATCCAGATTGTAATTTGGGGTAATTGCCAAACATATTGTAAGTCACATGTCCTAAAAATTCAAATTTCAAAATATATTATAAATCAATCCAATTATACAATAGCCACCATTAGCTCAGATGTATTATCAACACATCTACGGTACAAAGTCGACAACTAATTCCCTTTTTTAGCAATGTTTGCTTGCCAATCCCAAAACCAACAATACTACTTAAGTCGTTGATAAATCTCAGAGTTTTTCGTATAGAACCCCACCCACTCATTCCGTACTTCTTCGGCAATGTCTAAACTTGATCAAAAAGTGATAGCTCCTCATCAAGCCCTTGGTCCCCATGATCCCCACGAACATCTTGCCCTCTTTCGTGAACTCAGAATAAAAGACTCACTTTTATTTGAAATCAAATTGAGAAATGATGAAGACATCACCTATTTAAATGGAAAACCTACCATAACCTTAAAACCACAAGTCACACACTTGTCCCTAATTTACTTGAAAAGAAACAAATAAAATTTAACAACTAAATAAATCTTAGTCTAAAAAAAAAAAAAATAATAATAATAAAATAAATCTTTAAAATCTTAGGACCGAATTGTCTTTGTATTTTTATCTTCATCATAAAGCTAGTTTATACATTAAATTAATTTTCAATACCTAAAAAGAGAAAATTATCTAGAAAAGGGAATTGGAAAACATAAAAATTTCTAATAACTAGACTAGAAACAAAATAAAAATAATGAATAATTAGAAAATCCATATAAAATATTGCTAAAGTCTCAATTATGAACCCTAATTGTCGAAGTTTGGCCTTAAGCAAGGGCGGAGGTAGGAATCCTCTTCCTGGCTATCCCTGTTTTTCAAAAAATCCTTTTAATTTGAAAAATCAAGAATTTTATTATTATTATTATTTTTTTTTTAGTGTTTCACCTAGAGGTTGTTAAAGTTCGACTATCCCTTCTTCCATGTTCTAGCCCACGCCCGTAGCCTTGAAGCTAGTGACCACAAGGACTTCGGCGTGTGAGTATTACTCAATGACTCGTTTTTTCTTTGAAATATATATTATCATTCATCTAATTCCAATACAATTTGTTTGCAACCAAAAAAAAGGGAAAAAAAATAATTCCAATACAATTTATTGTAAAGACTTGAAGAAAATATCCTTTTTCTTTGTGGACCCTTCTCTTTTTCCCCCCTTTAACAAAAGGTATTTATTCATCTTCAAGAATATTGCTGACACTCCTTAATTCTCATCAAACTCTACAGGTTACAAAATAATACATCTACCAAAATACTTAAATTCACTATTATTGACACAAGAAAAAAAAATGTCCCATCTACTGTATCTCGTAAATCAAACTCACGAATAATATAATTTCCAATGTCTACTGGCAAATCGTTATCTCAATATTCCTCTGCAGTTTCACTGTTCTACAAGTGCATAGCACATTTTCAAAAGGGTGGGGGGATTCCATTAGGTCATTCCCAAAAACTCCAAGACATAGCCCATACGATATTCAATATCAATGATAATGCCCCATTCACTCTACCTTATGAATCATTTTCGTGAAGGACTACTCCCCAGCTAGAATTAGATAACAAAGATCTTCCTACACTACTGCGTATGGTTTTCTTGGATTGTCACCGATCGCACATAAGGAATTCCTAACTGATGAGTTCTCACGATGCCAGTAAAAAGTCCTTGAAGTTCTGACGCGTTCAAAAATTTTCAATCCATGATAATAGTGTCCTTTCCGAGCAAAGTAATCCGCTGCTTGATTCTTTTCCTTCCGGCTTCCAAATATGACTAATTCTTGAACCAGTGTTTATCATAAATTCCCGAAACATTACAAGATCCATAACATCCTACAAGCCAAAGAACGCTAGCATGAATACAAAGGGAGTACTACTTCCCCATACCACAAAAAAAAAAAAATGCAAACTGGGAAGCTGATTCCACCCATATTCTCTCAAATCCATTGCTTAAGCGCGACTCCAAACTAGTTAAGATTGCTCTTAGTTCATCTTATAATATAGAACACTATCCATATTATTCTAAAAACCCAAATTCTAACTTTCCTTTAGTGTTCCTCAAAACTCCAGTACCAACAGCCTTCACCCCATTATTCAGAGCTCCATTTGTGTTCAACTTGTACCAAGTACCAACCCCTAGCAGGTTTGGACTGAATCATAAAAGAACAAGAATTCTCCTTACTAGTGCATTTACCTCCATTCTTCACAATCTGCAGGAAACTCCCTTACAGGAACATAGCCTTTCTCATAACTCTGTCAACATTCATCCTGATTGACCTGTGCTTAGCATTATTTTGCTCTGACCAGATGAAGCAGAATACATATAAAGGAACCAATATAATAACATCATATTTCTTTTACTTCAAATGGACCATCCAATGTACAAAAATGATTTGAGAGTGGCAATTGAACAAATGAGTTACATCAGCCAAATTAAAGAAGTAATCCCAAATTTGCTGAACAATAGGACTCTTAAATAACACATGATTAATGGTTTAATATTGGCCAACATACATATTTAGAGACCAAAGTCACATTGCATCTTTGTTGCACAATATCATAATTGGGAATCCATTTAAACCAAAGCCTCTAAACAAAAGCTGATATCTCTGTTGCCTTATGTTAGAATCAGAAAAGTTTAATAATTGGCAGTTTTGATAGATTGTACAGGAAGTTGAGTTGCATTTCTTTCTCTACATTCATGCTAATTTTTAGTTTAGCTTTTGATAGGTCCTTACGGTTATGGTGGCTTTGTAATGCTTTATTTTTGAAGGTAAGGTTCATTATGTCCCACTCCTTTCTGTACCTCTTTTTATTTGATATATTAATAAAATTGTAACTTGTGTTTGGATTTTTGAGTCGACTTACTTCTCTATTTAAAAAAATAAAATATAATCTACTAAAAGGTTCCTCATATAATACTACACTGGCTAAACTTTTGCCCTTGTCATGTCGAAGAAAGTAACTAGAACCAAATTTCGCCTAATGTTAGCATACTCATTTTTTCTCATTCTATTTTAAATTTAAATTTGATCAAACAAATTATATCAACATATCGCATGGACTCATTGTACTGCACAAATCTGTACTATTCAACTCCAGTCATTTTCTCTATTATTAAAAAAATGTGTTCGCTAAAGGGCGCCCATTTAATCAGTAACGAGTTTAGCTTAAACAGTGACATTGTAGACTTTAGTAACTGGTTGATTACCATCTTATGTTATCAACATTGGTGAACCATAGGGTTTTAAGAAACCATCTAACTTTAAAATCAATGAAAGGCGGCCCACCTATATATGATTATTTGCGACTAGTTGCAAATTCGAACAAATAAAATGTGTGTTTGGCAACTCATTTATAAACAAGTTTTTATAAGTTGGTTTATAAGAGCATTTTACTAGATTCTCCATAGAATATTCACTTTTTTTATTTCCCAAATGTTAAGTCACAATTTCGCCATTATTTTGTTCCAATGATATGATATCACCAAAGAGCACTTTCATTGTGAGAGAAAACCCCAAATTTAGGTTTTTTCCCCCACTTAACTATACAATGTTAGAGCAAAAACTCAAATTAGGGGTGGAAAAATTCTTTGGCTTCTCTTTTGGGTTTTTCCACTCTCATTTTCCCATTCATTTTTCCCCTCACACAGAAACTTTTCTAACAATTTATATTAACCAATTTATAAATATAACTATGCATTGTCAAGCACACTTTTCATTTCTCCTCTTTATTTATTTATTTATTTATTTATTTTGGTTGGGTGGTGTTGGGTACACTATGAAATTCATGGTTTGACCTTACATTCGATAGCTTGGACGTGGGCTGGGGACCCAAATTTAGGTTTTTTGCTCTCACACTAGAAATACTCTAATGTATATCCATTAGAGCAAGTTTAATGTTAGAAAAAATTAGAAGGGAAAAAATTATTTCCAAATAATATGTACGGGGAAAAATTGAGGAGGGGGAAACATATTAAATGATTTTATTTATTTTTAAATTTTTTTACAAATTATTTTGCCATTACTATTTTTTATTATTATACAATTGATATTCAATTTGTTACAAAATATTATTTTTTAAAATTTATTATAAATTTCTTTTTGGGAAGAAAATTGGGAGGTTTTTTTTTGGGGTGGGGCGGGGGGGGGGGGTTTAAAGAGGGGCTAAATTAGCCCCCTCAAAAGGGCTTCCCCCCTCCCAACCCTCTGTCCCCCCCCCCCCTCAAAATGGCTTTTCCCCCCTTTCCCGATACATTAATTGGTTTTGTTGGTGGAAAACACTTAAAATTTAGATTTTTCCCCCACATTAAATATTCTCTTAAAATAAGGAAATTATAATGGAGTGAAATAAGTGGTAGAAGTTTAATAAAGATTTAAAATCTGTAGTTATAGTGGAATAATTGTCAAATTAGTTGTAACATCCCGAAAATTTCTACAAATTAAGGTGAGTAACGAAGTTGTTGTTTTGAAAGAATTACTTGAATATCATTGAAAGATTACTTGAAGATCAAAATATTATTATTGAATTGACGCTAAAGAAAGATTTGATTGATAATTGACATAAACTAAAGTGTAATGACTTAATTGACATGAATTGAAGAGTGTGAACTTGATTGAAAGATATTGCAAGGGAATGGACTTCTTGGGCAATTTCCTGACAAGTGTGCGGCGCCACATCGCGCCACTTGTCATGAAGTGATTTGCGCCACTTATCATGGTATGATTGGCGCCACTTGTCACGTTATGATTGGCGGACTTCAAAAGTTATTAAAATTAGCTAAATCCTAACTATTATATAAAGGAAGCTAAGG
>CAVNYN010207434.1:0-50298 GCA_963692815.1 Nyctanthes arbor-tristis | reverse complement strand
TTAAAGCGGGGCTAAATTAGCCCCCTCAAAAGGGCTTCCCCCCTCCCAACCCTCTGTCCCCCCCCCCCCGATTCAAAATGGCTTTTCCCCCCTCCCCCGATACATTAATTGGTTTTGTTGGTGGAAAACACTTAAAATTTAGATTTTTCCCCCACATTAAATATACTCTTAAAATAAGGAAATTATAATGGATTGTTTTGCACGTCCCGTCCCCGTTATTTGAATAAAAGCTTCCGCAACAGAATTTGTAAATTTCCCTAAGATAATCGGAAATATTGAAAAGTTAACGGGGGCGTGACATTAGTATTAGGTAATTAGCATTATAATTTGAATTTCAGAATGAGAACCAAACAACCAACCGCTATCACATATAGTTCAGGATTCGCCTTATCAAGAAATTGTACTATGTACTAAATACCATACAAAGATGTTTCAAATGAGGCTGCGGAGCCAAGTATAATTGTGTGGGAGGAGAATTGAAACTTTGAATAAAAATATCAAAATACACTTAAATGTCACCAAACTATATAGATCTTGACAAATTATTTAGGTTCATATTATTGTCTTTCACCTTTTCTTGTATTTCATGTTTTTCCACTTCTTATCAAATCACATCATGATTGTTGAGTCACTCACTACAAAATCATTCGTTACATATAATCGTATACCAATTTTATAAGATTACTTTATTATTTCTAATAATAGAGAGTATTTTTTGAACATGAAAAAATAAAAAAATAAAAAATATATTAAGAAAAAAAATATCAAGGCGTCTAAAATTCCAGCGATCCAACACATCTACCTGTAGCCTTCTAGGCCTCACTTGTCAGAGACATCAAGCAGCCAAACTTTGACCAGCTAGAGTGACCATATCCTAGTTTGACTACCTAGGGAAGCCTTTCAGGATGCTACAAGGATGTATACACCCGATTTTCTACTATCCGTCTGACAAGATTATGTCGTTAGATACACACGTGACGGAAGATCAATGAACAACCTGAGAGATCATTTTGAAACTATCAAGTGGCCAATTTTAACAAGAATCTCCTTATAATTATTGTTTGATTTCTTTTGGTTCTATTATCTCTATATTTTGGTTTTTAATTTTGAGATTTCAATTTAATTATGGATGATTATATTGATACTATAACTAATTATTGTTTGATTTCTTTTGGTTCTATCATCTCCATATTTTAGTTTTTAATTTTGAGATTTCAATTTAATTATGATATTTTTTATTAACTATGTCACATTTTAATTATACTTACCACCCTTTATATTTTTAATTCTTTACACTTACATTATTAACTTATTTTTTGTCATATTTTTATTTTTAACATCTTATTATCATGAAATCTTATAACGAATCATATCTTGATTCAAATATCTTTATTTGCGAGAATTGTTTAAAATTTTTGAATAAGAAAAAATGTAATATCTAATGATACACAATTATGCTTTTTCTTATGATTTTAAAGTACACAAATCAAGTTTTTCTAAATATATTCAATCATTAAGACTGAGAGGATAATTAAATAAAAAAATTGAGAAAAAATATAGCAAGAACTTTTACGGCCTTAAATACTATAAGAAACAAAGATTATGGATGTTTACATTAATAAAAATGTAGTGTGTTTAGTAAAATGATTGGTATAGATATAATTAGCCTTTAATTATTTGTGTTTTGGGTGAAATTTAAGAAAATACTTGATTTTTTTTCTTGTTCTCGGTATTTCAGTTTTTGGCACTTGAACGGGCAAAAATATTGTATTGAATTCTTTTAACAAAATTTTTTCTCTATTTTGAAGTACATTACAAAATACAAAACAAACAAGTTTTAAATAGTTCATAAAATTACAAACGGAAAGCATGCCGTTGGATAACTCAGACTGAAAAATTATTCGCCAATCGCCAAGAGAGTTGTTGGGAGTTATTCAAATTTTCCAAACTCATAACCTTTTTATAACTTTAATAGCGGCAGGAAACCATTTTTATAATATATATATATATATATATCCAATTAAAATATGGTGTTGGCTGCAGGCATATTTATATTCTAATAGGAAATCGATTTATTTAATGAAAGACTAAAAAGCGAATTACTTTTATTATTATATATTATATATATACTAAATTGTTCAACGAATCTAGTAGACGCCGAGGATAATAATTTTTATTATATATATATTTTTTATATAATAAAGAAGAAACCCACTTAAGGACGAAATTTCTAAAGTTTTTATTCAACTAAGTTGAATTTATCCATAAAAATTGTTACATTTTGCCATCTAGTCCTGTACAAATTACTTTTTGTATTAAAGCTCCTTATTATGAATGTTACGTTTCTTGACGCTAGGATAATCTAGCTAGACGTCTAGCGGGTGATCAGTTTCAATAAACTAGATACTTGAGCAGACCCTTTGTAACTAGCCAAAGTCATGCACGTAGATATATTTAAATGGATTAAACCACTTTGAAATGAGGTGCATAATGAGTGGTATAAGAGACAGCCGAAGATGTACAATTTTCATTTATTTAAAAGTGAAATTATGTATTGGAATACAAATCTTGTCATGTATATTGTATATGAAATATTGGTGTTAACTATATTATCGATCCAAAAAAAAAAAATCTTATGGAAATGTAGCATGCAGACATTAATATTGTGTATTTTCGCCCGAGAAATGAACAAAGATTGGAAGACTGAGTTAAATTAGGCAGCTAATTTTTAATATTAATTGTTGAGTCATGAAAGTGAGATTATCTTTAAAAAGCTTAAAAACGTAACCCCTTTGTCCCGGTTTTTCCATTTTCTTGTTCTTTTGAGATTATTATTATTATAAATAGAAATCAATTTTCTAGAGCACGTTTTCTTCGACTGGCCCGCCTTCTGACGTATACAAAAGAATTTAATGTGTTTTGTAATTATATGCATGCAGTAAACTAGCCAACTATCAAGAAAATTGTTCTACTCCGGTTCCAAATTGGCTTCGGCAAGTGAACTTTTATCAAAGATTTTGTTGAAGAAAAAATCACCTTTCAATTTTCTGTTTTGATATTATTATGATTAAGAATAAATAAACGGATTGTGATTGCGAATCGTCTAAGCAGTAATTTCCTAATCATAGTCACAATGGAGTAGTACTCTAATTTTCGACCAACAATAATTGAAAATTTGAAATATACTCGTTAAAAAGTTTCTCATATATATGAACAAACACTCCAACTTATTCTCCTCCTGGCTGCTGTAAAATAGGACAAGGGCCATAGTAATTAATAGTGAGAAACAATGGTCGAGTGTCATCAAATTATGCTGACCATTAGTTATATGTTATAATAATCAGTGAATACAATTTTAAAAAAGAATAATATTATTTATCTAGATTGTAGATCAATTTTCAATTTAATTGGCATTTTTTATTGAATAATAAATGGGTGGATATCTCCATATATTTATGATTATCTATTGATCCTTCAATATAAAAATTCCAATTAGACTAGAGAGCGATATATCTAATTAATTAGATTGAGAAAGTATACTAACCTTAAAAATCTACTAATTAATGGCCGCCAACATATATACAATTATTAGGGGACAAGTTGCAACATGCAATTGGACAAGAAAATTCATTCTTTAACAAACTATACTAAAGAATCTATCCCCATAATTTTGCATTTAACTTTCTTGAAAATAAGAAACTGTATTCTAAACTATACAAAGATGTTTCAAATGAGGCTGCAGCCAAGTTCAGTTGTGTTCAGGTACATGATTCTGATAGCATACCAGCTGAATTGGGCATGGGATTTTTTCATTATTCAGCGTCGAGAAGTAATCGATGAGAAAGATTATGTTGACGATCTTACTAGTACGCGGTATGGAAACCGGAATGGTGGAGATTGCGAGGATTCATCGGTAGAATGTGCTGTTTGTTTGTGTGGCATTGAGGAAGGAGATGAAGTTAGAGAGCTCGGCTGTGACCATTTTTATCATAGAGTTTGCTTGGACAGCTGGGTACGATACGGGCATAGGACATGTCCACTCTGCCGGGATAAACTGAAGCCGCCTCCGCCGCAAGAAGAGGTGGATGACTTGCACCACCAGCTGAAGGGGTTACTTAATAGGGTTGTGCACCGCTGGAGCTACGCACTAACGGCCGACCAATTCATTAATAACTGAACTCGGTACTTCTAGAAATCTAGATGAGTTCAAACTAGCAATTACAATCGCTAGTGTAGTGGTCTTATGGTCAAATTTAAATGTTTTCGAAGGTTCATACCCGTTGTTTTAAACTTTTTTTCTCGTATTTCATGTCTTTTGAGTATTACTATGTAATATTTGATATGCTAAGTGTGCCTATATGGTGTAAAAACCGCCATAATAACTAAAGCTTCATTTTCGACAACAACATAGCACGTCTTAATTAAGTGAACCAAATTAAACTAGCTTGACATGTTTTCCTTAAACTAGCTTGACATCATGACATGTTTATGTACTATAATACAAAATTAAAGGAATACTACAAGATAGAAGGCATTACTATCTCGTGATTCGCCAATTGCGAAATAGATAGGGGCAGGGTGGATCATGGACAGAACAAATCGCCTAGTTTGAAATACAAGACATGCCTTTCAAGCATCTATATTTGAGGTGTTAGACTGTTAGTTAAATGTTTTCGACGCGATGCGAATTATGTTGTCTACATTGTTGTCAAGCATTAATATTGAAATCTTCTGTTAGATGTTTATATATCAATATGGTGTTGAAGTATCCTATCCCACATTGAAATGAAAAAAAAGTTGTGACTACTTTATTAGTGTGTTTTGTAAAGACTTAATAAAAAGAAATAAAGATAGATTATATTAGAATCTATTATTATATATATATTACCTTGGGCCTTGGGCCGTGGGGTTTTGTTGATCAAGAATGTTTTTTTTTTTTTACTTTATTTTTATATTTCTCGAATTTATGGAAATTTCGTTTTCAGTTAATTCGGTTCTATCAAGAGTTGTCAACAAAACTCTATCAGGTATGAAGGGTTGCATATGTTCAACAAAACTATATCGGACATTTTGAGGTCTATAAAAGGGAACCAATCCAACAGATTTATTCATCCCGTTTTTGAATAATTTCTTCTATGTTCTGTCCATTCCCATTGAGAGAAAATAAAATACTTAATATTCTTCAGGGCCTGATTTCGAAGTGCTCAATTTCTAGGTAACAGATTGTTGAATTCTGGTAGCAAAATGCTCGTTGAACTACAAGCACAAGGAGTAAGGGCGAAATTTTACTATAAGACATATTTCCTATAGTAAATTAAAAAAAAATTCGGGCTGGCACAAGCTATTGCCCGTGCATACCACCCCCTCTTTATCTGCCCATGAATGTATTGATATTGTTAAAGCGAACATCTTATGAACCATTCAATTATCATCGATCACTAAAGTTTAGTTTATTATTTTTATATATATGGTTAGTTAAAATTGTGGAAGAATTTGATCAAGCGTCAAATGTTTGGTGCTATTATGGTATCATATACTATGAATCGTTGATATATAAAAAATTGTTCAAGTAATCTAGTGTACCTAGGATAATGACTATATATGCCAACACCCATGTGATCTAATGACATCTGAGTATGTTTCTACACTTTTTATTAGTATTTAATTCTCCTCTTTTACAATTACTTTGTACTATTCAGAAAAAAGGGATAATGAGTACATACACACACATATTATAGTAATAAAGAAACCTGCCTAAAGGATGACATCCTAAATGTTTTATATTTAGCTAAGTTCAATTAATCCATAAAAGTTTTCACCCCTTACCAATTAGTCTTGAAAATGTCACTTTCCGTATTGAAGTTCTTAAACTTTACGTGTCTTGATATAGGTAGATTGTTTCGAATGAATTCAATATATTCACATACATTCTTCAATATTCTATTAACTAATGATAAATTGAATACCCAAATTCATTTTCATTCTCCTCATTTTTACTTTAACAGAATAATAAAAATACTTTTTTAAAAAATCCAGAAATTGAACATTGGAATAACCGACATGAACTTTCTAAAATTCTCGTCACGATTTTTGAAGGAGTACCTCAAAATCCGGCTTATTTTTATTTGAGCTACGATTGCTTGAACTTCTTGGCAGGAAATGAGTTTAAGTACTAGTGTCTACAATGCCCATATGTATAATGTGTTTGGAAATGCGTAAATTCAAAGTTAAACAATACATGCAAGTGGATATACTTGCATGAAAGGTCCTCTACCGACCCAAATGTATATTTTACGAAATGTTGTTTCAACTATTCTTGTCAAAAAGTAACATGATCTTAATCAAAATTTACTCCCCCAAAGATGAGCAAATATTCGAAGAGTGAGTTAAATTAGACGGTCAATTAATTTTTATTGTTAATTGTTATGTCATGAAAGTGATATTTGAAAAGCTATAAAAACCAACCCTTTTCTTTGTTTTCATCTCCTTGTTCTTTTACGCCAAATTTCTATAGCATGTTTTCTTTGACCCTTCATGCAGTCAAATAGCGAAGTATGAATAATCCAAATTAAGTGATTTTTTCGAGATTTCTTTGAAAAATCGCTTTTCAATTTCCTGTGTTAATTTTCTTAACGATAAACAGGCTTTGATCACAAATTTTTATTGTTATCTTCCTTTTCACTACGGCTTCCTTATAATAAAAGCATAAGAATTTTCTAAAATTAGCCAAGAATGGTTTCATTATTTTGTTCATTGTATCATGCCATTGTTTACCTCTAGATAGTTCTTACGGTTCTGGCTTTGTAATGTTTTCTTTTTGGAAGTAAGACTCAATATATTAAAATTGATAACCCCCCAGGCGTCTGGTGGGTGATAAGACACATAATTTCACTAGACGCATACATGACGGGTGATAATTGGACAATTCACATGTGAGTTATCCTACATACAAACAGTTCAATTATCACGAGTCAAGTGTGCATTTATCAGGATAATCCGTCATATGTTGTGCTGGTGATCAAAACTCCCCTCCTTTTATACAGTTTTTTTATAGGGTTAATTTCGTCAATCGTCCCCAACCTTTGAGTTAAGAATCAGTTTTGTCTCCAACCTTTGTTTTCACTCTCCACAGTCCCCAATCTTTAATAAATGCATACAAATCGTCATTTTTCCACTATTCCAAACAAATTTCAACGAAATGACGATTATACCCCTAAAACTTTTTAAATATTTCTTAAAAAAAGTTTAAAAATAATATAAAAATTAAAATAAAAAGAGAAAACCCACCCAATACTGACAGTTGAAAATGGAAACATTCCGCCACCGCGGCATTCCGGCGGTAAAAAAGAGGGTGAATCCCCCTCCCTCAATTTGCTGCCTGAAATGGGAGCATTGTGCTGCCATTTCGGGCAGCAAATGGGAGGGGGGATTAACCCCCTTTTTACGCTGCCGGAAACGGCAGCATTTGTTACCGTTTCTGGCGGCCAAAAAGGGGGTGGATCCGCTCTTCCTTTTCCGGCAACACAAAAGGAAGGAGTGTGCTGTCAAAATGGCAGCATATGTTGCCGTTTCCGGCAGCAAAAAGGGGGAGTGAACCCTCCCATTTGCCGTCCGCTGCCATTTATGGCAGCACTTTGGCTGCCTAAAATGATAGCCAAAAAGAGGGGTGCCCACTTTTGGAAGCCGAAATGCCGCAACTTTTTTATTTTAATTTTTTTATTATTTTTAAACATTTTTCTTTAAAAAATTTAAAAAGTTTAAGGGGTATAATTGTCATTTCATTGAAAAATTTTTCAAATAGTGGACAAAATGGCGATTTGCCTGTATTTATTAAAGGATGGGAGCTGTGGAGTGTGAAAACAAAGGTTGAGTACGAAACTAATTCTTAACTCAAAGGTTGGAGACGATTTGTGAAATTAACCCTTTTTTATATTAACAAAGTTATAAGCCACTGTTAGATTTTCGAACTGTGTTGTTTCTATAAAAAGTTCCCAATATATAATACTATGTGGGCTAAACTTTTATTAAAAATAATGTAATAGTATATATATGCACAATATAGTGTCATATGGTTACGTGGCGTATATCAACACACGCCACATGATTGTGGTTTTCCATGTGATTTGTCTCGATATACGCCACGTTATATGAGACTAGATCGTACCATATCATATAATGTTAGACCTGTAATAAAACTTGTTACCCTCCTCCCGTAAAAGTAACAAAAACCAAATTATATTTAGTACCATGTTGACCATTTCAACATTGGTGAGCCCAAGAGTTTTAAGAAACCATCTAACTTTAAAATCATGAATGGCGGCCAACTATGCCACTGCCACCTACAAAAATTTTCAACACTTGCCTTATCAAGAAACTGCATTAGGTTTCAACACTTGCCTTATTAAGAAACTGCATTATGTTTCAACACTTGCCTTACCAAGAAACTGCATTATGTATAATACAAAAGATGTCTCAAATGAGGCTGCAACCAAGTTTAGTTGTGTTAAGATTAAGATTAATGTTGGGAAAAAACCTATATTTCCCCATTTTTTACTATATCTAAATAATGTTGATGGGTGTTGAAGGTGGAAAACCCAAAATTGGGATGAAAAATGTAAAAGAAGAGCTAAACCTTTGCCCCTCATTTAGAGAATTGCTCATTCTTTTTCCCCCATATTTTTCACCCAACACTAAGGGTAGGAGAATCAAACACTTAATAAGGCCGGCATGGGAAACCTACATGCCATCTACATAGGTCTTGGTAATTTATAATTTAGGTTCATATTGCTATTTTTTGCCTTTTCTTGTATTTCATGTCCTTCCAATATTATCTATGGCCAAGATGCATGACGCTTGTTCTTTGAAGCTTCACATAAATCACTAAATTTATCAAATCAATACTGATTATATATATATTCTCTACAAAAATCAAATTTTTACAATTCCAATAATCTTTTTCTTTACATTAATTCATTTTGAGCGAATATTCAAATCAAATAATTTTCTTTATCAAATCAATAGCGAATCTCCAGTGATTGGTCGCGGATATTTCTTAAATCATTTTGAGCGAATATTCATCAGCTTCGAGACGCAGATTGAATTTTTTGTCACCTGAGTCTAAACTGTATCGGGTCTAATTAATTTTATTAGGCCATGTTTGGCCCACAATTAAATGAGACAAAATTAAGATTTCTATTCAAACGTGCGTGATGGGTCACTTGTGTGGTCGCATGCACACAACTAGATGATGATGAACTCATATGTGGGCTTGTGTAAGTTGTAATGACATGCGGGTTCATGATCTCATGTGAGAGATGCTCATATGAGTGATCCACTCAATAAATCGAACTTGAATTAAAAAGGTAATTATATTGATTTTTTTTATGGTACAAATTCATGAAATTTGTTGAAATTGTACTAGATAATAATTAATTAAGTACAAATTGTATTTATTGAATCCCACGTGACATGTATACATGTAACCACGTTACAAATAAGAGTGCTAGGAAATTATTATTTATCATAAGGTCATAACTTTAATTTGTAGTGTTCCAAACATGACCCAATTAATTGTTACCTTCAGCTGGGTGGCTGCTCCTTCGCCCCAGAAATACTATTGACCAGTCTGAGTAACTGTTATTATACAATTGAAAAGTCAAAAAGCCACGTCACAAAAGTACTCTTCGTGTTATGAGAATAATATATAAATAACACAGGAGCACAAAATTCACTTACACGAAGCGGTCACTTTGAATCAAACAATTCAGCACTGAAAAATGCTCGTATTTCGGCTACAGCCCGAATCGGGTCCTTTGAAATTGTTAATACAGATCGCATCCGTCTGGCAGTCGGCATCCGATTACCTTGTCGAAACCTTCATTCAGCCTCCTCAAGTATTCGAGTCACCTGGGTACTTTGCCGATAACCTTAAGGTAACGCGTTATCGGAATAATAGGTGCGACCGACGGGATTCACTAGTCGAGTGTGCTATTTGCTTGTGTGGGATTAATGATGGGGATGAGGTTAGAGAGCTAGCATGCAACCATCTTTATCATCAAGTTTGTTTAGACAAATGGATGAGTCTTGGGCACAACATATGCCCGCTCTGCCGCAATAACCTAAAGCCGCCGGAATCTCAACTCACGGCCAATGACGACCAGCGCGTGCAAGCCAAGTCGAGATGGATGAGTATATGAATTATAAGATGCATCTATATAGATGTATATATATTTTCTTGAGCATGCTGCTTTGAGAATATTTGATGTAAAATATGGCCCATGTACTCTAGTTGGTAGTATATGGATTCCATGTTCCATGTCTTGACGGTTCTGGCCTTGTGGGCTTTGAGTAATCTAGGCATCAAATAATATAATGCACTGTCAAGTGTTTCAAACTTCCATTGGTGAAAAAGGATCTGTCATCTTCTTCCTAGCAAACGAAGTTTAAAAATGATGGGAATGGCCGGAATTTTAACGGAGAAAGGTACTTAATATTACAAATATTTAAGATAATTTTAGTGAATATTATTAGCCCCAATTATTATAGATAAGTCCGTCAAAAAAGTGCTAGTTATTATAGATTATTATAGTTTCTGGTCTTGTTTCTGCCTTTGGGTGTTTTTTTTTTCTCTCTTTCCTGTGTACTGTTGGGAAGGAAGGTGGAGAAGGGTTGAGTTGTCCCCTTCTCTCTCTCTCTCTCTCTCTCTCTCTCTCTCCGTGGTTTGTATTTTCCCTTTCGTTATTTATAAAAATCATCTCTGATTTAAAAAAAAAAAAAGTCCATAAAAAAAATTATTGTAGCATATTACAATCATTAGAATTACAAAAAAATATATATATATATTGTAGATGAGTTAACCCCTCTCGATATATTATCGATAATTAAAATTGAGTGACTCAATCGTAGCATATTAATTAAAATGAATGATGAGGTTGCACCTCCACTCACCATTTGGTGACTTAATTATCGATAATTAGAATTGAGTAACTTAGTAATGTTCTATAGCCAAACACCCACATAACGTGAAAGAAACTAAGAGTAGAGCGGTTACTAGCTTCTTTCACATCTGCGTCAAATACAAGGGCGAACGTACCAATGGACCAGTGGGTGGCACCCATTGGAGTTTGAAAACGTTTTGGCATATGAAACTCCTAATTTTGATCTAACACTCTACATCGGGTATATTATAGCGCTATATAATTTATGTGGCATGCATGTAGCATCTCTCAATACACGTCACATGACCCATATAATGTGATAACGTACCCAATATATAATGCGGGAATGGAACTCATGAAACTCCAGTTTTTCAGGAGTAAAGACTTTAATATGGGGAAGAAGACCAGCGTTATAGAGATAAATGGGCACGCTAGTCCAATTAATTTGTAGGATGACTATTCTGGTCAGCGGTCTTTCCAGTTTCCAGAAAACACCAGATTAATTGATTTAAATTAATTTATAAATTTATTATCCCCCACTTTGCACGAAAGATGATAATAGTAAAACTTACTATCCTTTCAAATTAACATATGATCAACTTTTCATTTTTGAGATACCATAAATATATCATCTTTCCATATTAAAAAGTTTAATTTATATTAATTTATTAATCTACCCATATTTAATATTTTAGTTATTATAACTATTAATTTGGAATTTCTACTCATTAAATAAGGATAAATTAGAAAAATAGATAATAAAATGTGCATTTCCAGTATATTTCTTAATCTTTGTGAAAAATAAAGTGGACAATATATTTGAAATGGAGGGAATATCATGTATACCAAATGTATAGATAACAAATATGGTGATACTTCACATTGTTGTCATAATATACAAAATTATTAACAGAATACTGAATGTAGGTAGTTGATATATGGTGATGGAATCACTTGTTTAAACAAAATAATAGTAAAGTTCTTATAAAAATCCACTCCCACTGGATCAAATTTCTGGCTCCTCTCTTGGTCAGGTAGCTCGTGGTAGATTAAAATTTTATCAGTCGTAATAGATTAAAATGAATGATGAGGTTGCACCTCCATTCACCGTTTGGTGATTTATCGGGAACTAAAATTGAGTGATCTAGTCATAACAGATTGTAATGAATGACAATGTTGCACCTCCACTCACATTTTGGTGATTTATCGTGAATTTGACTAGGGATGGTCCTCGGTTCCCATCCCCCTTTTGTCCCCATTAGTCTCTCTGCTTGTGGTCCTTGTGGAGATGGGAAATTTGCAATGCATTTTTAATATTTTCGTTTATTTAATTTATGGCATTTTATTTTTTAAATATAAACAAATTTTCAAAAATGATAGTTGTTATGTAAATGCATAGATTTGAGATAGAAATAGAAACCATATGATACAAATTAACGTAAGATGGTAAAGGCAATTATAGTAAGAAAATATTGGTATTTTACATAGAAATGTACTGTATTTAACATGTTTTCTATACACTTCTAATATAATATTGGGTAATTTACAGCTAGCGTCCCTAACCTTTTCAATTTGTTGAGATTACGTTCTTAACCTTTAATTTTTCTTTTGAAAGTCCTCAATCTTTCAAAATCGTTACATATAAGGTCTATCAGACGGAAACTTCAGTTAATTTTGGTGGTATTTTGATAAAATACAAACAAAATAATTATTTTAATGTTTTAATAAAATTAAAAAAATGGGGGAATACTCCCCCCACCCCAGGGCTACCTTGGGAGGGGGGGAGGGGGTCTCTCCCCTGTGCTGCCAAAATGAGGTCAATGACTGCCGGAAATGGCAGCCAAAGGTGCTGCCATTTCCGGCAGCAAAGGAGGAAGACTCCCCCCAACCCAGGTGGAAGAGTCTCCCCTCCTTTTTTTTAAAAATTTTTTTTTAAGATATTAAAATAATTATTTTGTTTGTATTTTACCAAAATACCTTCAAAATTAATGGAATAATTAACTGTTTCCGTCTGAGGGACCTCAAGTGTAATGATTTTGAAAGGTTGAGGACCCCCAAAAGGAAAATTAAAGGTTGAGGACGTAATCTCAATAAAGTAAAAAGGTTGGAGACGCTAGCTGTAAATTACCCTATAATCTTCGATCAAGCCATATATTTACCACAATCATTTACTTGTGTTCCATAAAACAGACTCCCAGTCCCAGACGCACTTGAAGATTCCATGGCTCACGTTTTTTATAATGTACTTGGTTGTGATTTTATCACGCATTAATGGGTACCTAAGTTTAAAGCTTGATTAGACATTTTTTATTTTTCGACACTATACGCTTTTTAAATAATGACGTTTTACTAGTCTCTTAACTTTCTTCTTCTTCTTCACTTTTCTTCTCTGTTCCTCCTCCAGTAATTATTCTCTTCCCCTTCTTGTTTTGAATTTTGCTCTAAGGAATCAAATTCAAGAAATGTATTGGGAAAAATTAAATTTGAGCTCACTGAATCTGGCGGCTCACAGTATCATATGTACACTGGAATCAATCCAAAACTCTGGTACAATTTGGTATGATTAGCCAACTAGGATTACATAGCAAATAGCAAAATGTCCCCAAATTCCTGAAATTTTCTAAGAAAATAGATAAGGCTCCTTATAAAGGAGTCTTACCCTTATTTGGCACGAAACTAACAAAAGCAGCCCCACACGATCTAACAAAAGCAGATTCGTGCCAAATAAGGGTAAGACTCTTTTATAAAGAGCTTTATCTAATTTTGTAGAATGACGGCCAAATTCCCTGTGTACGAGAGATGCTTTTATAACCTCCTATATTGGCTGTATTACACAAGACGAGTATTCTGGAAATATAAGGGGCAACAATGTAAATTATAATTGTATAAATAAAGTTCTACTCTAAAGTTGTTAAATGACAATGCAACTCTTCACTTATGCTATAAGTTTGCTGAGTAGATTATATTCTATCATGATTTCCAATTTAAAGCACTGCTCTATGGTAGAGGAATTGAGGTTATTTTGAACCCTCTAATAATTTTAGCCTAAAGTTTAAATTTCAAAGGATCGTGAAAATGACTTCAAAATTTTGGATTGTTCAGAATGACCTCCAATAATTTGAGTTATTCAAAAAATGATCTTTTAAAATTATTGGGTCCTTTTCTTTTGAGATTGCTTTTAATTTTTTGATTGACAGATGTATGATGTTTTTGACTTCGTCTATATGCCAAGATCTTAACAAAAGTTATCTATTTCCCCGTTAAAGAAAAGGAAAAGGAAATTAATTTGAAGAAAATAGTGATTTGACTGATAATCGGTCCGGAATTTGGGTCCTCGATCAATGCCCCCTTTTTTTCTTTTATACATACACAAAGGGGAGGGGAGGGGAGATTGTTCGGCCTCAAGACCTATTATTTGGAATATGAATATTTAACCACCGCGGTAAAAGAAAACCGTTTAAGTCAACTTGGTCATTGCTATGCTGATATATATGTTTAGATATTTCAAAATTAGCACAAAAAATGTATGATTATGTATGGGCATAATTTATGTTTATATATATTATCATTTCGGAAAAAAATGCAGTTTGCTCTCTACTGTACTTTTTTTTTTTTTTTATAAAAAAAAGCACTTTACACAAAAGATAAATATCGGAAAATTTTCAAAAACCTTCAAGAGGTTTTGTAATAAAATCTCTCACATTGTGTAGTGTGTATAGATGCACGCTACGTGTATTCCATCCACACCATATGTATTTGTTACAGAACCATTGAGAGGTTTTAAAAAGTGACTCAAATAGACATCTTCAAATAATTTTCACAAATAAAGAGCTCATAGCTGTAGTTCTCGACCAATAGCGATAACTTGTGATGAATACAAATAACGCTACCTCATTCAATTGCAGAAAAAATTAAAGCTGGTAAATTCTATATACATCTATAGTAGTTTGTATATTTCAGAATAGATCACAAAAATTTAAGATAGTATCGTAAATTAATGTTTTTCAATTTTCGATATTGTTATATTACTTCTATAATAATCCCTGTGTAAGTCAAAAAAGTATTCAACGTAAGGTTGCCCGTGGCCACAAACGTTTCACTCAATTAGATGTGATCTCAACATTCTTGGTACATTTGTCTCTTTACATGTGTGTTTGTGGGGTATTTTTAGGGCCTAGTTACCTAGACATCCAAAAACATATTTTGAATATGTCAATCTTGACATGTAATTAAAGGAAAAAGAATTTAATAAAAATTCTCTTTCTTGATTTTATGATGAGATTTAAAAGTTTAAGCATATCAATTTCTTATGAGTTCCATAACTTGAATCAAAATGACTATTTCAATCAAGGTTCTGGTTTGGATCCTTTCTCCAAAAAAGCTTGCCTAACCAACAAATAAACGGCACTTATGTTTAAAACTTAGCTGTCATGCTTTACGCATGCCTTATGCTTTATCACGCGTTGATACTTTTTCATACTTTTACTATTTTGAGAACCTTATTCCATTATACTCTATCAAGTAGTATCACTTAGTAGTTGCAGAGTTCATGATGTACAAAAAAATTATTGGGGTAATTGGCGCAAAAGGTCCCTATCTTTCAGGCTTTTTGTGCAAATCATCTATACCTTTTATTTTTTTGGCAATTTCATCCTCACTTTTGCATTTTTTAGTAGAAATCATCCCTGCCGTTAAATCCCTCTATTTGTTAACTTTATTTTGGATATTATATATATAATTATATTATATAAAGCTTAAATTAATGCATTAATTATTATTTTTTATATTTTCAAAAAATTAATATACTCAAATCTTAATACGTCAATAAAATATTAAATAAGATTAAAAAAGAGAAGTGAATTTTATTTTATTTGTTTTACAGAGTTCAAAACTGAGTACTAAACGAATGCATAGTTAAAAAAGTATAATAAGCAAAATAATTAATAACGATGTCGCCTAAATAAAACAAAATATAATATGATTCTCTGATAATATTTTTGAATATCATATATATATGTATGTATATTCTCTTCAACATTTCGAACTATCGGAAGAAGTGAAGAGAATATACATTTATATATGATATTCAAGAAGATTATCAGAAAATAAAATTATATTTTATTTTATTTAGGTGACATCGTTGTTAATTATTTAGCTTATTATATTTTTTTAACTATGCATCCTTTTAGTACTCAGTTTTAAACCTTGTAAAACAAATAAAATAAAATTCATTTATCTTCTTTAATCTTATCTGTTATTTAATCTAATCTAATATTTTATTAACATATTAAGATTTGAGTGCATTAATTTTTTAAAAATACAAAACATAATAATTAGTGCATTAATTTAGGCTTTATATAATATAATTATATATAATATTCAAAATAGAGTTAACGAACGGAGGGATTTAACGGCAGTGATGATTTCTACCAAAAAATGTAAAAGTGAGGATGAAATTGTCAAAAAATAAAAGATAGGGATGATTTGCACAAAAGGCTTAAAAGGTCGGGACCTTTTGCGCCAATTACCCAAAATTATTGTGAATTAGCTAGAGAAAAGATATATACATTCATCTCCAAAGGAGACACATCTTTATTTTTTTCTTCGATCAAATCGACAAGCTTTTATTACTATATCATTTCATTATTAACAAAATTTGCCACCTTGTATAATAATCGATTTATTATAAATAACAATATTCCACTAATCTTTCTCCCCCAAAAAAAAAAAAAAAATTCCCACTATAAAACTTGCTTGGAAAGAAGTCAAAGGACGATCAGAAGAATTTTAGGGTAATTAATAAATACTTGCAAATAAAATATGAATACTTTGTGAACTTAATTTGAGTATGAGTCTTTATCCTTAAATTGTGAATCTAATGAGAACTCATCAAATGCACTGAGATATTTTGTAATAAAGACTTGGAATTGGTCTTTGGCGCTACGCTCAAGATTATTACCAATAAAATATTTCAGTCAGAATAGGGCCAAGAGGAAAGTCCAACTTATCAAAATTTGTATCAACTGACATTTTTTATTTTCATATCAATCCTATGACGAGGGGGAAAAACGAAAATATGTTAGGGCAATTCACCTAAACACTCTTAACATAGCATTCTCAAAAGTTTGAAAAGCTAAATATGATGAAACGACCAAAGATTTGATTATACTCTTAAGAAATATAATTTCAACTTTGTGTATAGCTAAACGTCATGAAACAAACAATGACTCAAGTTTTTCTAGTAATATAATGAACTTTGTATATAATTTAAAGATAATTTTTAAAAATAATTAAATTAAAAGACTTGTTGAATCCATCTCGACATTAGCAGAAAAAGAAGTAATAAGAGAGATGAACGGTCGATGATCATATTTTTAATTTAGTTTTACATTTTAAAAGTAACTTTTCCACGCTCTCGTGCAATTTTCTATTACTATAGCCAATTACTCATGCGATAGGTGACTCACTAGCTAGTCAGGTATATTAGATGAGTTGAGCTATTGAAAATCCCAAGTTTGAGCTTTTGTTTAACTTAAAAAAAGTAGTGTTAATAACAATTTTGATAGGAATGTTATTTTATATCTTTGTAGTTCAATATTGTCTCGTGAAATTCCTTCAAACTATTCACAAATTTGATTGAAAGTTTTAAAATTAAGAAATATTCACCCTAAAATGTATACACCTTTCTTCATGCAAGAATTAAAAAAATAAAAATAAAATTAATTAAAGATGATCAAAATAAAGATTGAAGACAGAATGAAGAAAAACAAATAAAGGAATTAGAAAATTGCGAAACACTTGGTGCTTTTTTCGGGCTGACGCTCTTGCATTGGCTGCAACGTTGCGTAATATCTGTCGCAATCTATTATAAATTATACTTTGATGTTAAATCGAAATCTTCTTAAGCACAAATTCTTATTGACGGTGACCTTATTAGCACCGTGAACTGGACATATATTATTTGAAACCTATTGTATGTATTGTATATATATTCGCGTTTAACCAGCTGAATAATTGTGTTTTTCTCTTAGGGAAGTCGGTTAATCATGTCGGTTTGATTGGGTATTGCGTTTATCTAAGAAGACCCCATTTTCCGTGTTTCAGGTTTAAGCTTTCTATTGCTTCCAAGAACTGAAAAGAAGTCTTCTTTTTGCTGTGTGAAGGAAAGATCTGCTGCACCTTCCAATTTTGCTGTCGAAGATTAGGTGGAGAAAAGCGTAGGTGAAAATCTATTTGGATTTGTTCTATACCTACTTAAGAAAGTGTTTTTGCATTTGAAGTATGTTTTCGTTTTTTTTTAACCAGCTTCTGCAATTGAAGATTTGTGGCTTTT
The DNA here is from genome assembly GCA_963692815.1 of Nyctanthes arbor-tristis. Taxonomy (NCBI): domain Eukaryota; kingdom Viridiplantae; phylum Streptophyta; class Magnoliopsida; order Lamiales; family Oleaceae; genus Nyctanthes; species Nyctanthes arbor-tristis. The sequence continues at coordinate 32,028 of CAVNYN010207434.1, read as the reverse complement.
GTCGATTTGGGGTTTCTGGTTTTTGTGCTAAATTTGGGGGTTCTAGTGTGGAAGTGGTTTAGAGATCCCGTTGCTGCTGAAAGTATCTGTAATTGGATTTGTAGTAGGATTTTTGATGTGGGGTTGAGTTGTTTGCAGTTGTGGTTTATTTTAGTCTGGAAATTGATTACCCGATCCTCTTCAAGATTGCATTTTGGGCAGTAAATCCTAAGTGAAACTTACCAAAGATTGAATCTTTTGGCATTGCTAGCATATTTTCAGTGGTGATTCATAAATAGATCTCGGTAATTATTCGAATTGAGTTTGGAACTTTTGAAGCAAATTTGATGATTTTGAGTGTAGATAGCTAAGTTAGAGACTCTGTTGACTGATAAGTGAATTGTTTGTTGTGCATTGTGCATTTTGAATGAAGCTCTTGAATTTCTGATGCACATTGTGAAGTAGACAGATGTGGAAATGGTGGAATTTAATTAATACTGGATGCCCATTAGATGGCATCTACATCTGCACCCCCAAGTTCTCTGCCTGCCGCTGACCCACCTACTTCCTCTAACTCTCCACCTGCTCAGTCTTCCTTTCCGCCTCCTGAGAGTTCAGCACTTCCTAACCAGCCAAATGCACAACCCTCTGGGCCCAATTCAACCACACCCTCTCCCACTCCTCCAATTGCATCTCCACCACCTCAATCACCTCCTCCTGCATCTCCTCCACCTCAGTCATCTCCCCCCGTTAATGTAGTTCCAACTCCTCTGTCCGTCCCATCGCCCCCTCCTCCAATGGCTTCTACGCCAGCTACTCCACCTTCCCCTCCTGCACTTACACCTTCTCCACCTCCTCTGGCTGCACTTACACCTTCTCCACCTCCTCCAGCCAACTTACCTCCACCACCTCCCAGTCCTCCACCACCTTCCAGTCCTCCACCACCACCACCACGGCCACCACCACCACCCGATCCACATAAAATGTCACCTCCACCGCCATCTGATCCCCCATCTGCTCCACCTACTCCCACATCTAATTCACCAGCTACCTCACCACCTCCACCATCTGATCCTCCTCCTAGTTCGCTTCCACCTCAGCCTACTAGTTCACCACCACCTCCATCAACTAATCCACCATCCAGTTCCCGTTCAACACCGCCCCCTAAACCTACTGCAAGCCCACCTCCATCTGTTCCTCAGCCATCAAAAAAGGCACCACCACCACCACTAACAACAACAAAGCCACCAGAATATTCACCGCCGCCACCATCCAAGTCACCTGCCAATCCCACTCCAACTCCAGCAACTAAACCACCCCAAAGTTCACCTCCGCATCCAGCATCAAGGCCTCCAAAAGGTTCGACCACTCCAACTTTTACTCCACCTGCATCTCCACCATCTTCAGATTCTTCTTCTAGATTGCCATCATCACCGCCCCTCTTTCTTTCTTCACCCAACATTGTTCCTTCAGATAGTATTACCAATAATACCGATACTAATGTACCACCAACCTTGCCATCCACGGGTGGAGGCGGTATTGGTACTGGAGGCACAATAGCAATTGGTTTAGTAGTTGGCCTTCTGTTGCTTAGTATCATCGGAACAGCAGCATGGTGCATATGGAAGCGGAAAAAAAAGGCTGCTGGACTCGATGGTGGTTATGTTATGCCAACTCCTCTAGGCTCTTCCCCAAAGTCAGGTATGTTGTTTAATGCTATTGCATTATATTTTGACATGCTGGTCTGTGCTTCTTCATTTGCAATCTTTCTGAGATGTTGTCCATGTCCAGATTCTGCCCTATTGAAGGTACGAGTATCTGCACTGTACAACGGAAGTGGATCTATAGATGATTCTATCTATTCACCACATGACCCTGGTGGCTTAGGCAATTCAAGGCCATGGTTCACCTATGAAGAACTAGTTGAGGCTACTAATGGATTTTCAGTACACAATTTCTTAGGTGAAGGCGGATTTGGTTCTGTTTACAAAGGAACCCTAGCAGATGGTAAAGAGGTAGCGGTCAAGCAGCTAACAATTGGCGGGCAACAAGGGGAGCGAGAATTCAGATCTGAAGTTGAGATAATCAGTCGTATACACCACAGACATTTGGTTTCACTTGTAGGTTACTGCATTTCCGAGAACAGAAGGCTGCTTGTGTATGACTATGTCCCTAACAATACACTCTACTTCCATCTTCATGGTACAGTTAGTGTTTACTATTGGACATAAGACTTTGTGGTAAAATTAGCACACAAAATGACTGTCACTCCTTGACTTTTCAGGGGAAAGTAGGCCTGTTATGGATTGGGCCACGCGTGTGAAAGTTGCAGTAGGCGCAGCTCGTGGAATAGCTTATCTTCATGAAGATTGTAAGCGGTTTAGCTACTTCTTTTTCTTTCCTATTTTCTTTGTGTATTTCTTTCCTATTTTCTTTGTGTGGTTCATCTTCATATTATCTCTTCCAAAAATTAAACTTTGCCTACTTTATTGCAGTAGTGTTCTTTGGTTGTTGCTGCTGTTAATTATGAATCTTTGAGTCTTGCGTTCATGTATCTTTAAAAACATGGAATTATATCCGTAAGACTATCACAATGATTGCCGTTCAAACCCGAGACCTTTCTCATTTATTGAGTACAAAACGAAATAAAGCAAGCAGTAAAAAATTAAGAATCCTTTTCCTCATACATTGGCAGATGAGTAAAAATGGAAGGATCATTGTTTCTGAAGGTTGTAAATTTAAGCTATAATAGTCTCTCATAACTTAGGGTTTTGTCGTGTAAACATATGAGTAATTGCATACATTTAGCTGGACTAACAGTAGTCTGAGATTCTGAAGTGACTTTCGAAACAATAATTACTAATTAGAGCTATGTAATTCATAGCGGCTGCATTAGGTTATATCAGAGGAAAATACTGCTCCCCCGTCTCAATTATATAGGCTTGTTTACTTTTTCACAAAGATTAAGAAATATAGATTCTACAAATGATTTTTCCAATATACCCTAATTTAATGAAAGCTATAGTTATTACTAAGCATATCATTGCAAATAATAATTCCTCAAATTAGAAACAAGCCTATATATTTGGAACAACCCAAAAAAAAAAAAAATTGAAAACGAGCCTATATAACTATGACGGACGGAGTAGTAAAAACACATTGCATGAATAAGAATGTATTTTGTATTCAAGTCAGTGCCATCTCCTTGGTGAGTTGCTTGAGAAAACTCAAGGGTGAAGTTTCAGAAGTATGTTGATGTCATGGAGAATGAGAACTCCTCAACTTTTGATAAGTGGCAACTCTCTCTCTCTCTCTCTCACACACACACACACACACACACACAGTGATTACTTCTAGTGGTTATAATTTTTTAATAATTGGTGATAATTTGGATTTTGGATATGAATTTTTATGGAGAGAAATTATATGAATGTGGGGAGGTGTTGATTTACTGTCATTTGAATAACAGGTCATCCCCGTATCATTCATAGGGATATCAAGTCATCAAATATTCTTCTAGATAACAACTTCGAAGCTCGGGTATGCCCAACTTCTGACAAACACGATCTTTATGTGTACTTCATTACATGCGTTTCAGATTTCAGATTACGATTATGCGCTTGCAGGTTTCTGATTTTGGACTTGCTAAATTAGCTATAGATGCAAATACACACATAACTACACGTGTCATGGGAACCTTTGGGTAAGTTTTTATCTAAAACTATTCTTAATTGTCATAAAAACTGAATGGAAGCAACAAGTATTATAATTCTTAAATCATCTTTATTCTAAATTCTAGTACGTGTGGTTGGTTGGATCCAGATATATGGCACCTGAGTATGCATCAAGTGGTAAGTTGACTGAAAAGTCAGATGTGTTTTCTTTTGGAGTTGTGCTTTTGGAGCTCATTACAGGCCGTAAGCCTGTGGATACATCTCAACCCCTGGGGGACGAGAGCCTAGTTGAGTGGGTAAGTTTATAAGTACAACTAGCTACATCTATACATAAATAAGATCTATCTGTTGTGAATAATATCTGTATTTAGTGTCAAGAAGCATGAAGTTGATTATGCCAACAATTTGTAATCAGCATTTCTTTATCCAACTTTTTTTGGGGTAAGTGTTAAAACTTGAGTTATTGAAGTCCTACATGACCCATTTTCTATGGCTTGTTGTAGATGTTAATCTGCCATATGTGTAAAGGATCAACTCTGAACAGTTATAGATAATTGAACAAAGTGTTAATCGGATTTATCCAAGAGAGGAATTAAATTCTAGCCTTTAAGTTTTCATTTTTAAGGAGTTTAAACCCAAGCTGACACATGAACTTGGCTGCTGATTGGTCATGGATGCATCTTGGAATCACACGGGAATGAAAAATTAGGAAGACTTTAGAATTGCTTGAAAGAATCCCTTTAAGACCTTAACCTTTGACACCTTCCCGAGATAAGAATTCCTTCGTTAACCTGCCTGTTTTGGATATTTAAGATGCAGTAATTAATAAAATCTCAAGAAATTTTACTCCATGAAACAGAACGGCCTTACCTGCAAATGGACCCCGGACAGAGTTTTTTCATGCTAGCAAGTTATCCACACTACTAGACACGTTGCTAAATGTTATTTCAAGAAATGTTTACCGGGCTTCATTGAGAAGGTTATGTTTTCGGTTCTGGTGTTTCTCTCCTGTTAACCTAACCCACCAATAAAGTGCATTACTAGAAAATTGGTAAACCTTAAACTAGTCATTATGCAAAGGAAGAGCATTTTTTTTTTTATATCGAACTCTTCTTTCCAAAATTTTTAGTTTTTTCAGAAGTTGGTGTTTCTGTGACTTCTTCATGCAAACACTTGAGACTTGCTTTTAGAAAAGCCTGCGTTTTTCTTCTTTTTAAACATAGGCCTGTTTGCTTCTTTTTAAACATAGGCCTGTTTGCTCTCGCGTTCTGGGTAATCTCTTGCACTTCTCTTCCAGGCCCGACCTCTGCTTAGTCATGCACTTGAAACAGAGGAATTCGAGGGTTTAGTAGATCCAAGACTAGAAAGAAACTACATTGATAGTGAAATGTTCCGGCTTATTGAGGCTGCTGCTGCTTGTATTCGTCATTCAGCTGTAAAGAGACCAAAGATGGGACAGGTAACTCCTCTTGACGGCCTAGAAATGTCTGCCCCTATTTGGCTATACGCCTCGCATATACCAACGTATGTTTTTTTGTTTCTGTTTCAGGTTGTCAGGGCTTTCGACAGTATGGCTACCTCAGATTTAACTAACGGAATGAAAGTCGGAGAAAGTGAAATATTCAACTCTGCACAACAATCAGAAGAAATTAGATTGTTTCAGAGGATGGCATTTGGTAGTCAAAATTACAGTACAGAATTTTTTAATCATAGCAGCTGGAATAGTAGTTCAGAAGCTGGTAAATATTAGTAGATATTGATGCATTGATGGTCTCCCTGCTAAGCAAAGTATGTTAATGCAAATGCAATGGCAATTTGCCTGGGAAGGTACTGATGTTTCTCCCATTTGGTTGCTACATCCAGTGCAGGCCTATATATATATATATATATATATATCTCAAACCACGGGTAGTTTCAGTGAGTAGGTCGATTTTGAGACATGCATAACATCTGGCTGTTCGTCACTACAATTTTTCTTGTAAATAGATTCCAAGTTTTGATATTTATATAATAATGAAAAGTTCATCTTTTTTCTCCTCTTGTTCTGATTCATCTTGTTATACAATTTCTGGGCTGTTATCGTTGTTTTCTTTTTATAAACTAACCTTTTGGTGCATTAGATATTTAGATTGAGCAAGACTCGATCAGATATTTGCTCCAAAAAAAAAAAAAGACTCGATCAGATAAATATATAGTCACGGCATGCGAATCTCTTTTAATTAATTTAATTCTGGTTTTTAGGGCCAATGTATTGTATGGTCATGGCTTCTTTGAAAATATTTAGAAATTCATGCAATGAATTCTGCTTATCTTTGACGCATTGAAAAGTTTGAACTTAGTTTCTGGACCTGTATTTTAATTAACTATATATATATATATATATATATATACACACACATCATAATTGTACTCAATATCCTTATGTTTTTAAATTTTCAACATTAACATCGTTAAATTATTTCCATCACACATTTGTTTTTAATCTATTATTAATCACGTTACTTTTTCTGAATGATATTTTGATTTTGAAAATTTCATGGTGAGAGCTCCTAAATTTTTAAATAAACAAAAAAGTAAATCTATAAACATAGAGTTACATTTTTCAGAGTTCAAAAAAAAAAAAAAATGGAATTTCATGTTTTCATAACACTTAAATAAATATTTTTTTTAAGCACAAGAACATCATTAGTGACATATAAGGCGATGATAATTAAATGAAAGATCCAAGAAAAAAATATAGCAAGAACAATTAGGGATATAAATAAATGTTCCAGAGAATAAAGATTAGAGATCATCACCTTAATTATAATGTGGCGTGGATATCAAAATAGTGATTCAAACATACTCTCTCTCTCTCTTGCATGTGTGTAGGAGAGAGTTCGGTGAATCAATACATTTGACAATTATATGTGACAAATAATCTTTTTGATTCATTTTACTTAATCTAATGGCCGCGATCTATTCATATTAATTCATTAATAATTATCATCTGATCATTATGTTCATTAACTTTCATCAGTGTTTCTTCTGCAGAGATTAACTATTCTGAAAAGGGGACCAAAAATTGGATGGTTCACCAAGTTGTTCGGAAAAGAATGAGAGGGAAATTGGTAATGAATATTTTGATACATTTAAATGTTTGCTGTCAGTGAATTTTTGATAGATTATTTTTATATCAGTCTATTACCAAAAGCTTCGGTATTATGATTAATTGTTTCATTACTAAGATGCTTCTTGTGTCTAAAGGAGATGGACAGATTGGGTTCTCTCTCAAAGCCTAAGAATTCTTTTTAGGGTCCTTTCTGCCGCATAATTGTAGCGAGTTGACGGTAGCATTCAGTATAAGATTTAAGAACACTTTTCGCTATGTTCTCGTTGGCTGGCTGCATGGTACGACTAGATCGAAGTGACTTTGTTTTATGTTTGCATCAATGGGGTACCTTGCCACAACTCTCCTTTTATCTCAACTTTAGACGAGCGATATGACACAAACTTGTGCAAATGATTTGCCCGTGAAACTAACCTTTTGGTGTATTAGATTGAACAAGACTTGACCAGACAAATATATAGTTAGGGCTCATGATTCATCATCGGTGGGCAATTACCAGGAAGGGGTTGTGTAACTACTTTTGGGAACAAATATACAATAATTAATTTCCAAAACAATTCCACCAAATGATAGCAAATGACACCTTGCTTGCGGCCACTTTTCGCACGAAGATACCTGGGACTATATGTATTCTAAGATCCTGCCTTTTCCCTTTTTGTTGATTGACTTCTACATAGTAAAATTGAAAACGTGTAAGCATTACTCCGGTACTAGATGGGATGATATATGACATAATATCAACTGGTAATGTGATTTGAGCAGATACGTAGAATATGATGATGTGCTGATAGATTATCCTCCCAATTCAATAATTATCATCATCGGTCGAGGTCCTACAGGGCAGAAAGCTTGACGAAATGTTAAAGATGGAACTTTAAATTTTTAAGCAAGTATAAAAGCGACATGTATTTTTAATTATTGATTTATTCACATTTTGACCATATGTACGTATGGATAAGTCACATGGCTTGCAATTATTTATTGACAGATGCCAACACATAAATGGCTAATTCAGACAAATTCTAATGTTCTTCCCCTTAAACCATACGCGCTTTCTTTTTTGGATCATCCAATATAAAGAAAGAAAGCATAACCCCACGTATTAAGCGGAGCAAGACCAAGTCAAACACAAAGCATACATTTTTTTTCCTTTGTCAATTATCCTTCTCCTCCACCACCAGGTCCACCACCACCTCCTCCTCCTCCACCGTCCTCATGATGGTGAAACTTCAATCTGATCAGCTCGCTCAGTTGAAGGACATATTCGACCGGTTTGACATGGACGGGGACGGTAGCCTTACACAGCTCGAGATGGCGGCCCTCCTCCGCTCCCTCGGCCTAAAGCCTAGTGGTGATCAAATCCATGTCCTATTAGCCAGCATAGACTCTAATGGCAACGGCTCCATCGAGTTTGACGAGTTGGTCGAGGCCATCCTGCCGGACATGAATGAGGAGGTTTTGATCAATCAAGACCAGTTAATGGACGTTTTCCGTTCATTTGACCGCGATGGAAACGGCTACATAACGGCAGCCGAACTAGCCGGACAAATGGCTAAGATGGGACACCCCTTGACCTATAAGGAGCTAACTGAGATGATGAAAGAGGCAGATACAAATGGTGATGGAGTCATAAGTTTCAATGAGTTTGCCAATATAATGGGGAGATCGGCTGTTGAATTCTTAGGCATAACCTTAACATAGCCGACGTTTTCTTGTACATTAACGTGTTACGGGCTTGTCTGATAATTCATATTCAGATGAGATTGTTCGGTATTGTCTAATCTTCTTTACAAAAGATGTCATAATTGTTCATCTCTGGCATATATTATATCACTCATTCTAATTGACATTTTTATGTTTCTCTTTATTATGTATCAATTATGTGATATATACACTTCTAATAGTCATCGTTTGTTTAAGGTCTTATGTACGTCTTCTAATGTATGTCATTCATTAGATTAGCAACCTGTAACAAAGAATATCAATTACATGGTTGATGGAGAAGGACAAGAAGAAAGTGCAACATGTTTTTAGATTATTGATTTTTTTTTTGGCAGGAAGTTGAGAATTTCTTACAAGTTTTACCGTGTCAATTCTGTGGGCTTGTTTATTTTAGTGAAGAAAAGGGCAATTAATTTATTTTATGATTAGTGGACAATGTTTTACTAAGATGCTCCTAATTGTCTGAGGGGATGGACAGATTGTGTCTTCTACTTTAAACAAGTCAAGAAATAGTTTTAAGCGTTCTTTTTCCCTTTTTTCCATCCCCTTTATACTGTTTTATTGCAGTGAGTAGAGGTTCTTTCTTATTTATTCTTTTTTTTTCTCTTCTAGTACAAGATTTAAGAATGTTTCGCTCTTTGCTTGTTGCTTGGCTGCAAAATAATTCAATTACATGTGACTGTGTTTTATATATGCATCAACATTTCAACTTACTGCAACTCTTTCCTTTCATCCGAACTTCAGACAAGAGCTATAAGGAAATACCGGAAATTATGCAGATGTGCAAAACCATCTGAGAAATGGATCAAGTCCTTAAGAGAGGGGAAGTAGAGATGACATGTAACTGATTGTTTATTGCCTTCAAGAAGTGTACAAAAAGACAATTAGGAATCAAGATTAACAGTGAAATCCTGATCCCTTTCTTATTACTGATTCTATTTATATTACAGCAAATTTCTCTTTGTTCTGTACTAGTAAAGATTAAATTCTACAAGATACAAAATTGAAAGAATCAACATAAAACTATTATCCTATACTAGTATCAAATCCACTTCTGGGACATTATTCGACTAGTAGAATATCTGGCGCATCTGAATTATATACCTCTGTACAGATCTTATAGAAAGAACCGGTCGTGCAATAAGGAAGTTCTAAATAGCCGTAGATGCTATCTAATATTACAAACTTTCCATCTCCAATGGATTAGTTATTGAAAGTGAACGAGCAGTTAAACCAACAGAAGTGGGACGTATGGACCTCTGTTTCACCATATTGTAGTACTCAAGGTCATCACTTAGCCCATCGTGTCTTAGCCATTGTATCTTTCCATGATACATTGGGAAGAAACGCATCTGAATTGTGTTGTATACATAGTAGGGGGTCAGGGCTGAGATAACTGCAAATATTGTGATAATATAGAAAAAGGGTGATGGAGCAAGAGATTCGACGAAGACTTTATAAGCAGTTGTCGAAATGCTGGCAGGCATGGCTCCATATACCAAGAGGAAGAGGTACCATAGAGCAATTCCGCCCCAAATAACGATATGCTGGATATAGGTGAAGTAACTGATAGCAACAGCCATTTGGCTGTTCACAACCCAAACAACACAGGTGTACATAGTCGCCCCAAGGATTTGGTACCCTGCTACTTTTCCATCCTTATTGAAGGCTTGTGGATCTATCGCCGTTGTACATAAGAAGAAGATAATGATGGCACTGCAAAGGCCATTAAACATCCAGCCAATTATCCGACGCCAGCTGAAGAGGAGATTATGCACACCTTCTTGGTACAGTAGAGGAAACTGCCATGTGAAAAACCGGGAAAAGAATGAGAAATGATGGTGTACCAAATTTGATGTAGAGACAGTGGGTGGCTCCATTATGGAGCCGCACCCTATTTTGCACATGAATTCACGTGTGGTTTCATGAACCCACATGTGGGGCTGTGCCCATGTGAATAAAACTAGTGAAGGGGGAAGCACCACATTATGGAGCCACCGTCTGTCTCCGGATCAAGGTTGGAAGGTGTACCACCAGACAAATCTTGAATTGGTATTGTAGTAATAAGTAAAAGCATACCTTCAGACAATATCTTGCAGCTACGTCCTGGTCGAAAACACCAAGAGCAATCACTGGTAGCGATGTAAAGAACACATTATAGAGGGCCAAAAACCAGTCGTTGTACGCAGGCTGTCCAGAAAATGATGTATATGCCTCGTATAAGAAGACCGTGAAACCAAACGTGATGTTCTTATAGAAGAAGTAGCATATCTGCAGAAAGAAAGACATAAGAAACTCAATGACTTCCAATAGAGGCTATTTGTGCAGAAAGTTATTGGATTCCTCACAATTTATCTGCACGTGTTAGTAATTCTGTAATAGATTTATCCAATCCAAAGAAACGTTTCAATTAATTTTAGGAACTCATATGCTTTATCTCAGTGTGGATATAGAAAAATCTTCTGTAGAAGTTTGACGAAATTAATGAGAGTTTTTACCATTGAAGAGATCCTTCTGTAACACCAGTGTCCATGCACCAGAAGCAAACGCTCCAGAAATCTGAACTGAGCAATTGCAATATCACTTGACATGACTGCCTGAACGTATTGGAAGAAGAAAATATACAAGAAGTCAGATTATAATACAATTAAGTTTCTCAACAATGACCAATAGATCGTTTAGCTTTTTCACCTGCATTCCTTCAACACCACTAATTCCAATTCCAATATCTGCTTCTTGAAGCATTCCTACATCATTCGCTCCATCACCAATTGCCAAAGTTGTCTTCTTTGTTCCTTCCTTAACTAGTCTTGTTACCTGTAAATTCAGGGAAAAGAAAGTTTAGAACTTTTAAAGAAATAGAGAAGATCCTCTGCAGGTATGAGAAATTTACATAAAAAATAAAATTAGCCAAAACTAAATAGTTTGGACTGTTATGGCAGTACGGAGGTTGTAATTACCAGGGCCTTTTGCTTTGGTGATGAACGACAGCATATTACAGAAGCACAACCAATTGCAAGTTCGAGAAACAAATTTTTTATACCATCTTCTAATGCATATGCTAGAGATTTCCCATCGATGATCAAGGCAAATGCCTCAGAGCTTGAAGCATTAACCTGAAACTTTCCGTTCATAATCTGCTGAAGCACACTTTCCCTTGAAGCCTAAGGAAAAAAGTTAATTACTTATTAGCGTTTCACAGTTTTGCCAATAGAAATGAGAAAGTGAATGTTTAGTATGCAGGGCATGAATATACCTTAGTAATTGCATCCTTATCTCCAATTTTCTCCAGTGCTGCAATTTTGGGACTGTCAAGGTTTACTATGATCTGTCGCATTCCTTGTCTAAGCAAGCTACAGGCATAACTGTGGAGATCGAATTTTTCAGTCATCAGTGTATAGACATAAATATCACAAAGAGATTGGTTTTCTGAAATTAAGGTTTAGAACTTACCCAATATTAATAGCAGTTTCCATCTTATCTCCAGTCAAAACCCAGATTTTTATTCCTGCTTGTGCAAGTTTATCAATGCATTCAGGAACCTGCCACAAACAAAATAAAAAATTAAATTCAATATCCATCTCATTATTCTATTACTGTTTTGAACGAAAAGAGTTAAGACCTACCCCTTGTTGGAGTTTGTCTTCAACAGCTGTTGCTCCAAGAAGAATCAGATCTTTTTCTACTCTTTTGGCAACTTCATCAATCATGTCCTCGCGATCTGCACTGACTGAGTTTTTTGCTTCAACAAAATTTGCATTGAATACCTTGTATTCTTCCTCACTAAGTTCACGATAAGCAAGAATTAAGGTCCTCAAGCCTGCATTAGCGTACTCATCTACATGTTCTCTTGTTTCTTCTTCGTACTTCCTTCCATTTATGGCAAGCCGCTCAAACATCACACTGCAATGCAAAACAAAGAGAAAAGATGGAGGAAGATTAGATATTAGGGAAAAAGAAGTAGAATTACCGTAGTAGTCTATGAAACAGCTGATTTCAAAGTCGCAAATCTACTAACCTGTCAGCACCTTTGCAAAGCAAGAGGAGCTTTCCTTCCTCGTCCCTTACTATTACTGACATTCGCTTTCTTGAGCTGTTGAATTCTAAAACATTCAAAATTTTGTATGACCTGCATTAGCAAAAAAATCGTTTTAGAACGTGTTTCCTAATATTGCTTGATCAATGAAATCTAAAACCAGTATCAATGTTAGTCTAGTATTAGTAATTTTTTTGAATTAATCATCTGCGTACATGTCATAAAGATGCTATACATTGTTAACAGGCACGGAGAATAAAATATTATCGGGGGGGAATCTGTTTATTTTTTTTCTCTTAATTTCCTGATCATTGATCATCCAGAGGCATTGCATGATTGCAACAAACTTTTAATCCAGACGAACTTAAAAAAAGATACTGACCTTTCAACTCTTCTGCCTGATGCAGGATCCATCTCGTATACTGAGAGACTTGATTGTGTTCTATTGAAGAATTCAAAGCCAAGTTCCTTTGCGGCAATCACAAAAGCAGCTTCATCTGGCGACTCAGCTTCGTATATGACCTTCCCAGTTTCATCTACATCAGGAATGGCTGTATGACATACTGCCAGCAACCGGAAGAATGTCTGAATCACGTCTGGATGGGGCTCATTCACCCAGTTTCCATTCATGATCCTGTGATCATCGAAATTGAAACCTTTAACAGATGAATTTTTAGCACTGTGAGCTGGATCCTCAACATAGTCTTTTCCATTTACAATCAGTGCAGCGCCATTTCTTTTAGCCATAGCCTTTTCAACTTCAGTAACCCCATACCCATAAGCAGTGCCGGCAATAGAACATTTGATGAACTCCATGGAATTGCAAGTCAAGGTGCCCGTTTTGTCAGAAAGTATTGTATCAACTTGTCCCAGTTCCTCATTCAAATTCGAGGTGCGGGCATGTGCTGGTTTATCAGCTTCTTCATAGTACATATGAATGTCTTGATTAATGAAGATGGTTTGAAGAACTTTGACAATTTCTATTGAAACATACAAAGATATTGGAATCAAGTTACCAAATAGCAACAAGGCTGTCAGAAAATGGTAAATAGCAGCCATCGGGGCCCTCTCCGGATCAAAGAAAATTTCAGCACTTTCCGGTTTCAAATACCATCTTCTATGTCTTCCCTCTGAGTCGTCTTTGGTCACAATCCCAAAGTAAACAGATCCAATAAAAGCCATCACGAATAGGACGCCAAATAAAAAATAGATGATCTTATCCATTTTCTTCTCAATTTTACTTCTCTTGGAAGGAGGATCAGTCGAATTTTGAATAACCTTTGTGTCATGACCAGTAAAGATAACAGCTCCGTATATGTAGTCCGTGTTCCTTAGTTTAGAGTCTCGAAGGAGCAGTTGTTGAGGGGAAAGAGGGTTTTGTTGTTCTTCAAATTCCATGCTTCCAACAAAAGTATACAAGTTTGCATTTGGATCTTCACATTTAACCGTGCCCCTAAAATTCCCAAAATTCTCATCACTGTGTAAATATGAGGTGTCCTCCAATGCTTGTTTGAGTTTTAAATTCGTCTCTCCATCCAGGTTCATGGTCTCAACATAGCATATAGCATCGTCATAACTGGATGAAAGCAAAACTAGGTCTGCAGGAAAGAATTCATCCTTTTCTACCTTCACTATATCACCGACTCTTATATTTCTCCATTCAGTATGGTCAAATACTCCACCACCACGATGTGCCTTGACCTTTCTGTTATTCATCTCAATATCCTGAAAATTTTAAACGTGCAAATCATTAGCTAGCTGAGATCATAGGTTTAACGTGCACCTTACAATAGCCAAGATCATAGGTTTTTTGAATTGAAATTATTTTCTTGCAGCAAAGTCAATAAACTAGAATGCAGTTCTAGATCATAACTATATAAATCAAAAGCAGAAAGATACTATTTTTGATTTCTATAGTCTAGAAATCCAAATTTTCCTCCAAAAAACAGAATCCTACAAGTTCAATCATCAAGTACCTGTTGTTTACGGCGCCAGTCTTCAATTCCTTCTTTCACCATGGTGGCTCCAACAACTATTATGAGAGGAATCACTGCACTAACAGCAGAATAAGGTGCAAGTTCTGTGAAGGACAATATGCCAATAACAAGAAAATAAAAATTAGCCACCCTCCTAAACTGCTCAAACAGAGATTTAGGAAGGAAACTTGCAGCAGTATACTTTGTTGTCCTAACATAATTGCTTGCATATTTCCTAACACTGCCCTCAGAACCATCTGGTTCATTACAATACACTATTCTTGAAAATCCGGGCCCGCCGATTTGTGAATGATCATCTTTAACTCCTCCCTTCCCACGCCTGAATGAATAGATCTTGCTTAAATGAAGCTTCTTTCTTCTATCAGCTCCCATTCTCTTCAAATACTTAACCCCGTTCTCTGACAATTCTTCAAGGAAGATACTTTACCAAATACCCAGAAACCAAAAACTCCCTCAGATATATAAATATATTTCCCCAAGCTCCAAAACCCAGTTTTCGAAAATTCAGAAAAGGGGTTGGATAAGAATTTCACCAAATATAGCTTGTACAAACAAGAAGCAGAGACACAAAGAAAGAATGAATGACATAATCATAAGAGCGATATATCCCAACAAAACCAAAGGCTAGGTAGAGTTCTCAAATTGAGCTGGTAACAATGCAAACTCTGCCTTCAACTCTCAGCAAGAATTGATCTTTTTCACAGAATGAGAAGCCCAGAATCAGAAAACTCCCCTAAAGCTTAGCAGAAAGAAATAAAGTTCCAACATAAGCACAAAAATGGCACGTAGTTATATGTAATTCTGTGAATATACTAAAGAAAGAGGGAGGAAATATACGAAGAATTATTCAGCAAGATTATTCGATTTTTCTTCATTGCCATGGCCTAAAAGTTTTGAACATTGACTTGTATATGTGGATTTCAGAACTGTTGGAATCCTACACGACGCTCTTCCGATCTCTTGCCAAGATTTGTTCAAACAGCAAAATCAACCCTTTCCAGTACTACTACTTTTCAGAAGGTAATTTCCACAGATCGCGTATATAATTTTCTTTGGATGAAAAATAGTATCTGCAAAAAATTATCCATAAATTTATTTTTATTTTTTTCATATATCTAAAGTGACTCAAGTTGATTATTTGACTCCGTCAAAACGAAAAAGAAAGAAAGTTGAATATTATTTGACAGCTTCTAATTTTTAGCCCCGACATTTGATAAAGGTTATGTGTGATGTTATATCACAATGATTGTAACATATCTTGAATTCATGTTTTCTTATGGGTTAAACTCCTTTATGCAAAAATAAGTTTCACACGCACGTGAATGAAAGTGTCAGAAAAATAAATAAATCACTAAAATATATTTCCGATAATTTTTTCCCAAATTAAAAGAAATATATATAATTTTTAAAAGTCAAAATTGTTGCATGCAAGAAGTTTCCTCATATATTATAATCTTACTAAAATATATAATAAGTAGTTTACATGAAAACTAGTCTTTTTCATGTCAACATATATATAATTATAATAATATATAGAATTTTGCATTTTTTTAAAGGAGAATTTCTCATTTTAATGATTAAAGTTAATGCACACAGGCATGCGCTAGAATTAATTAGAGAAGTAAATAAAAGTGTTTGAAGCAATTCCACAAGAGTCATCTAGTAAATATAAATATCAACAATATCGATGCCACAAATTCTGCAATGAAATACTACCTCCGTTTTACAAAGATAATATTTTTTCTATTTATAAAAAGATTAAGAAAAGTTCATTTAATAGTATATAAAAAGTAAATTTAAGATTATTTTGCTATACTCTTTCATTTAATTATTCCATTTTAATTTTAATAATTATATTATGTTGATAACAATCTATATTAAATATAGGTATATAAAAGATAATTAAGTTATCTATATTTTAAAATGGACGAAAAAAATACTTGACTATCTTTATGGGATGGAGGTAGCACAAAATCACGATATATATAATAAGTGGTTGTTAAGATTTTACTACTTCATACCGTGTTTTCAAAAATTACACGTTGTGGATCAAATTCAGTGCACCTCATATGTTTCTTTAAAATCCAGTTGGTTTGAAGTAACCCAATAGAATTTTAGGGTTTTAAAGAATAAGATGACATCTTTTATAAATTTCGAGGTAGAGGTAAAAGAAGGGCTAGGCTAGATGTTGATCCATGTTATATAACCATACTTGGCTCCATATAATTGTCCCTTCGTGTTAGATGGTGAAACATTCTCCAAAACTGGGTCAAATTCGGTTAGCCAACGTACCATTTTTGAAATTCGATGTTATTATGATTGGTAGGTAGATGGATACATGGGTCATGCAATCTTCCAAGTTCCAATTGGTAGCAACCTATTTGAATGCAAGTCATTCTCAGTTCAAGGGTATTTTTTTCAATTCTTCTAAGGAAACGGCGCTCGTAAAATTATCAATGATTTCTTGTTTTATTTGACCATATTAAAGAACTAATGTTGTTAAAGAACTGGATGGACGGGACTTGGAGGTGCTGGTTTGGATGATAATGACTGTCTAGTGGGTCCTTTTTCCCGACGGAAAAGGGGCTTGAATGATCCGGAAGTCGTGGAAGTACATGCATTGAGGGAAGCACTGGTTTTTTGTCACCACTGGCCGATAGCTCGAGTAGAATGCGAAGCGCTAAGGGTGGTGCGGGTTATTATTGATGAGAAGCAATTAGCCCCCGCAGCCCGTTTCGAATGATGTGTGGCCCTGTTTTGAATGATGTGTGGAGGTTACTTGTGCAAGCTAAATGTGGTACGTGCTACTGTATTCTTCGAGATAGGAATAAGATAGCTTACAAGCTAGTGGCATGCGCTTGCAATTTAGAGATGAATATTGTATCATGGACGGACTATGTTTTTAGCTCATTGCTTTACGAAGAGTACTTATTGAGTTGAATGAAAAGTAATGCCCATTTCCACAAAAGAAAAGAAAAAGAAAAAAAAAAGACCAAAGTACTTGTAATTCCTTATAAAAATTGGTAAAAAATTTGATTCTCTTAATTATCAAATTCTTCAATCAAATATACTTGTAGCGTTAAAATATACTAACACTTACAATCTTAACGTTTTAAAGGAATTGTACTCAACCGAGCATTAAACAATCAGTGGCGCACATACGATATGTTTTTGAAATTGTTTATACACACACTTATTGGTACAAGGGCCGGCCATGACACTTCCAAATTGATGCGGAGAACGTCGATGATGTGGTACAAGACAAGGCACTGGCCTATCTAGACCATTTTGACAATTTTTCGTAACTTTTGCATTTGGTGTCTGATTTTCGCCCATAATACCATTTTGGAAAGCTTGCGACGAGACGAACAAGACTCGTTGCTTTGCCACAATGTATGATGGATTTTGGGTGTTCGAGATTGTTTAGAAGTTCAAAACTGCATTTTACTATGTTTTTGTCATGTTTTTCATATTTTCGTTATTTGCTTTGTAAGCCCGGCCCATTAAGGGACCGCTGGCCCATATAGGGTTTCTATTTATTTTGTCTTGGAGGGTTTTTCCCATTGATTGATTTCGAATAAGAGTTGAGTGGTTTCGATTTGCAATCCTATTTCGTGAGTTGAGTGCGTTGTGGACTACGGTCTGTATCACAAATTGCATCCATTGAATAGCAGCCTAGCCCAGCTATTTTATGTATCAATGAAAACATATATAAATTAAAGTAGTTAGTTTTTATTGAATGTACATTAAAAATTAATAATTTAGAAAAGAACAATTAAAAAAAGTCAAACATATGGGTGATGTTATTCAATTCAATCCAGCTAAAACCTATTGTGTTTTGTACACCTCTATTTTTCATAATATTCCAAATTTGATGAACATTCTCCCAATTTCTAGAATCAACCTACAAATTTGACAATAATATGTAGCAATTAGGATTTTGTGGGTCTAAGTACAATAAATGTTCTAAGGTCATTTCAATAAGTTCCGCATTTCTAAAAACTCGGCAAGCCCCAATTAATGTCCCCCAAATGTCAGTATCTCTGGCGTAAAAAATAACTCATCTCCTTACAATGGATTCACCAGTTGCTGGCTATTTAGTTTCAGTAATGACATCAAAATAAAGGAAATTGTCCCTTTTGCCATGAAATTAATGCCATTGTTAAACCAAATTAGGTGCTTCAAGCCTGTTTTGTGTCATGTAATCACTCATATTCTCTATCGTTACTTCTTCTCTGTTGCGCATCTGAAATGGGAAAACCAAGAATCGTAAATTAATTATCCAAAAAAGAGCTCATTTATGAAATAAAAATATGCAAGGAATCTCAACTCAAATGCAAAGTATGTTTTTATGCATGCATGTATGTTTGTATATGCATCAATCAACTATTTAACTCGCAGCATAATTCTGAAAAAGAAACTTTTTGAGATGTAAAAAGTTCAAAATTTGTGTAGTGAAGTGCAGGGAAATGAAGGCTATGTAACTATTTTTTTTCTTCAAAAAAAAATCTCAGCATAAGTTTATATGAAATTTACAATTAAGACTTGTCAATTTGTGCTATTTAGGGTCCAAAAAAATATAAAGAATGTTGACAATTTATCACAAAGAAAATAATATTTTATTTTAAGAAATGAGTGTTATTCAATATTACCAAATTCAAAATCTATCAATCTACTAGACTCATACATTTAATGCCAAAAATTAAAAATAATTTGGTGGAACCTCATTTAACTTTTCTCCCAAAAAAATAAAATAAATAAATAAATAAAATTGGTGGAACCTCACAGAGGTCCTTTCTGTTATTGAATACATACAATTCATTAGAAACATAAGAAGAATACAAATACAGTAAGTTCAGATTTTTGGAATAATAACTCAACTGCCAATAGAAGATTAAAAAGTAGCACAATAAACATGTTTATTTTAGATAACCCAAAAGTTAATCATTGTTATCAAAGTTATCATCAAGTATCGAGTAGTTATTAACAAATTTAATATTAACTATTGAGAAAAGTTGAGAGATATGACGGCATAAGGCTAGAAATCAGCAAAAATTCAAACAATATCAAATAAAACCCAAATTTGGATCACCCAAACTAAGTCACCTAAAACCCCAAGAATTCAAATTTGTTTGATGGCAAATGATATAATTTAGGAAAAATAATTATGAAAAGATAAGAAATATGCAATTTAGGAAAAGATAATTTAAGAAAAGATAATTATGAAAAGATAAGGAAGATGCATTGAAGTGGATAATTCAAGAAAAAATAAAAAATATATATAATTTCATAGATAACGTCATTGGTTATGTCATCAGAATTATTATGAAGCTAGACCAATGGCGGGAGAAACAATGCCAAAGAAACTCCTCTTATTATTAATATATAGATTCTTTGCCAAGGATATGTCTCTCAATCCATCGGCGTCTAAATACTTGCATATAGGCAGTAGATTTTCAAAGTAATTTTTGACACAATTTATAAAAAATTTATTGTTTATGATATTTTTGCATCTATACTTAGATACTAGATATATATATATTTTTTTTTGAAGCGAAAAGATTATTGCTCATTCATCATATTTAAGTCATACATCAAATAGGCCATCAAAAAAGAAATAGAAGGGGAAGGGAAATTGATAGATAACCTAACAAGCTCATGTGCCAATGTGCTTCCCGTTTTGCAAAGGTAAGAGAATAAACTCCACTTTGTTGTATAAATGTCTTGCAATCTTGAATAATGGAGCCAAAGTCTGAGATATCATCCTTTCCCCCAACTATGGCATCAACAACTTGTTTTGCATCAATTTCAAAAATAACTTGCTGAAAACCCATAGATCACACCTAACAAACCGCCTCACGTAATCCCCATACTTCAGCTTCCTTAACTTTTCATTTATGGTATTCCTACTGGTGATTCTAATTTGAAATAATCGTCAATTAGAGCATCTCCAATTTGGTTTTTATACCAAAAATTATACAATGTTGGCGGTGGAAAAACCATTGGCCTTTTGCAGCCTTGTTTTTTCCCTTATATTTTCCTTTTCACATTAGAAATTACTCTTAAAATGGTGAATAAGTTACTCCCTCAATCCAAATAACACAGAGTAAATAAAATGTATAAATAATATTTATTATCTTTGGTTCAAATCCATTTATTCATAATTATGCACACATAATATATATATATATATACACACGCTTAATTATTGATTTACCAAGATTTTTACATGTTAATGTTAATAGACAAAAGAGTTATGAATTGATGCTCAAGTGTCAACTAATTTACCAATATACATTATAAAATGGGTAGTTATATATCAACACAATTTTTACTAACTATACCACTGTATATATACACCCCTTAAAAGACATATTTTATAAATAAACTACATTTCCAATTTGTCCCTAAACTTTAGAAGTCAAATAAATACAATAAAAAAAGAAATAAACAAACCCACACCGCTCACCCTTCCATAGATATATAGGTGAGTTTGTTGTGATCGATGACATGAAGGACTGAAGGAGAAGGAAGAGGAAAAATCCACCCCTCCCCTCCACCCAAAAAAAAAAAAATGTCGCCTATAACGGCAATTTTTGTTGCCGCTAGAGATCCAAATATCGTCGCTACAGATTTATTGTGACAATTT
The DNA here is from genome assembly GCA_963692815.1 of Nyctanthes arbor-tristis. Lineage (NCBI taxonomy): Eukaryota > Viridiplantae > Streptophyta > Magnoliopsida > Lamiales > Oleaceae > Nyctanthes > Nyctanthes arbor-tristis. The sequence continues at coordinate 10,862 of CAVNYN010207434.1, read as the reverse complement.
TTTGCCGCGACGAGGTCGTTACTATAAGCCCGTATTAATAGCCCAATAGTAACGACATTTTAAGTCTATTGTAGCGACATTCATAGCAACAACATGGTCGTCGCTAAATGTCACTGCTATAAATTCAATGGGTTTTGGTCATCAAAACTTTTTTTAACCCGACCCACTACTATTTAGCCCTACCCGACTCGGCCTCTATAGCCCGACCCTTTCTCATCCATATTTAATTACACACATTGCTTTGCCCATGTGACGAGTCGAACCCATCATCTTTAATATAAAGGCATAGTACATTGCTAAATGGACTAGCTTGACTTTCAGTTTTTATCCGATCTCTTTTATAATATATATTATATAGATCATTATAACTATAATGACGACGATCTTCCCTATAGCAACGATTTTGCATCACTAAATACAAGAACAAATGCGGGAAATTTTCCCGCCAATCATATAGAGACGACATTTTATGTGTTGTCGTTTTAGATTAAAAAATATAGCGACGACTTTTACACGTCATCACTATAGATACTAATATACAGCGGCGACATCACTTGTCGTCCCTGTAGGCACATCTTACAGCGACGACATTATGATATCGCTAGTATAGAGTGACGACTACTACGGCGACTCAGAGTCGCTGTTGTAGCCAACGCTTAGTAACGATATCTGACGTCGTCACAAAATATCGCCGCTATAACTCCTGTTTCTTGTAATGCCAACCCCCAACCAAAAAAAAATAAAAATAAATGAAAGGAAAAAAAAATCAATCAAGCTGTCAATTCACTACAAGGAATAAGCCCAATAGCCACGACTCATGTCGTCGCAAAATGTGTATATGTCGCTGCAAATATGTGATAGTAGCGACAAAGTCGTCTGCGAATGTTGTGGCTAAAAACTCGTGGTAGTAGATCCATAGCGGTGACTCGTGTCGCCGCAATCTAGGAGCCACTCAATAGAGGCGACACAGTTGCGGCTGTATGATCGATGAGTTTTGGTCATTAAAAAAAATTTAACGCAACCCGCTACTATTTAGCCTGACCCTACCCGACCCCCACCCCGCCACCCAGCCCAGCCCTACCCTACCCCATAGCCCGGTCCTTTTCCATCCATATTTAATTAAATATTATTTGCCCATGTAAGGATTTGAACCCCAGTACTTTGAATGCAAAGACATGGTACTTCACCAATCATATAAATACGATATTTATGATTGTCATTTTAGATCAAGAAATATAGCGATGACTTTTACACGTCGCCTCTATAGATACTAATATATAGCGGCGACATCACTTGTCGTCTCCGTAGATACATCCTACAGCGACGACATTATGACGTCGCTGATATAGGGTGATAACTGCTGCGGCGACTTAAAATCGCTGTTGTAGCCAACGTTATAGTGACGACATTTGACGTCGTCGCAAAATATCACCGCTATAGCTCCTGTTTCTTGTAGTGATTACTCTCGTGGATACAAAGTTACGAATTACTGTATATGAATTCAAAGTATGAAATTGTAACTATGAAACTACAAAAACTTTAATCTTTTATTATTTATATCTTAAAAGTAGGAGAGTGGAAGTGGGCTCTCTTGCTGTTTTCCTGCCCAAAATTTGGGCTAATTTTTTTTTTTTTTAAGGTTTAATTGTTGAATACGCATCATGTCATGAATTTTTGTGTGGGTCCCGCATTAATTGAAATTTGGTTGAGTAAAAACGTGTAAGAGGCTTTTTTACATTTCCAGTGGAACCTCTTCCTCTCAAGTTCGCCGTAAATTTGTCTATGCGATTTTTGAGCTTTACAAATTCAAAGAATCGTTGTATATTTGCGGAATGTAGAAAACCTGATCCTTGTGTAATGGTTGTAAGAATTTCAAACCCTAATTCTGGAATAGTAGAACGGTCATGAAGGTTTTATAATTTTTTCAACGCATGGTCCGTGGATTTAATATGAGTTTGTGGTGAAGATTTAGGCATTATTTGTTCGTTACTTTTTGGCAGTTGTGAAATGGTAAAACAATTTCGGTCATGACGACGGTGAACAAAAGGAAATATCTCAGTTCCAGCCGAAAAATTGAGTCGCTAAAGGAAATAAGAAAAGGATGAGGTTTTCTTTTGGGTTTTCTACCTCTTTTCTTTACGCATATATCTTTTCGATACACTGGACTTGCTACGGCCTTTTTTTTCTGAATGAGGAGTCGCTACTGCCTTTGTTCCCCTGGTTATTCCAAAGTTCAATTTTCCAGGTATTTTTTACTTTTTCATTTTTCTTTTCCCAAATTTTTAGGAGTTTGGTTGCCCCTTTTGTTCAAGCGTTACTCTATCCGCTTTTATGCAACTTTTCTTTGGTTTTCACTATTAGTTACTTAGTCTGAGGTTTTATTTTTCTACAAATAGTTACTTAGTTTGAGGTTTTATTTTTCTACACATTGTAGAAAATAGCATCTCGATGTCGTATAAACTCTTCGGTGATTATAAGGTTTTCATGAGGCTCCATCCTGAGTGGCATCCAAAGCACAAATGCTTGAGTGGCATCCAAAGCACAAATGCCTTTGTTCAATAGAAATTTTTTGGTGTAAGTCCCTAAATATAGTTTTTCATGTGAAATTTATTTTATTTTCATTTTTTTGTTGTTCATTTTTGAAATCGTAGACTGGGTAAATTGTGTAAGTTTGTATATGATACTGGAATTCTGCTGGAAATTATACAAGATTACTACATATTGAGGCCTATGAGAACTATTGAGGCATTTATTTACATGTTTCATTTATCTGAGTCACCGGGGATTGCAAATGTTTCTTTGTATTGGAAAGTTAAATGTACAACATTTGACACCTCACTGAGTACTGTTTGATAGGGTATAATATGTATGGTGTACACGTTAAAATCCATTTTTTTAATGAAATACCTTGCCTGCTTCATCATCTGTTTGTATTTCTAGCTAGTACAAATACCAGTCAAATTGGCATGGAGGTGTAGGGGAATAAACATATCCTTTTCTTTCTTCAGGAGTCAATGGGAGTTGAGAATTAGGGCTTTAATCTAACAGGAATGAGGGAAAATCAAATGATAGAATCTGGGAAAATCGATCCATTTCAAAAAACTCGATCTTGGGTTTGTTCTCCTTAACGATAAATCTGCTGCTTCTTTTTAAAGATCTAGAGATGGATCTCTGTTTTTATATATTTGTGGTTGAGAAGCTTTGACTCAGCCCAGAAACACTGCAATCTATATTTTAATCTTTCTTTAGATGTGTTCTTTTCTCCCTATTCTATTAGCAAATCTTTCCTATGGCCAAAAGAGCAAAAAATGTTGAAATCAAAGGTCATGAATTCCAAGAAAATCGAAGGTGAGAAGTGACACGCTCCACCCCAAGTGCCTCTAACTTACTTGAACTGTGACATGTATCGACGAAAAGTTAGAATTTATCGTCAAGGCTCATGAATATACTAATTATTCTAGAAAACTTCAACAGCATCTCCTCTCATTTGTTAACAAAACCAACATGCATAACACACAACAGCATTCCAAATCCACTTCACAATATAATAACTCCCATCACCGCCGGTAACAATACTTCATGTAGGAAAAATTTTACTAAACCAAACACGATTTTCTTCGACTTCTCAATGTATACTAATAAATTTAACCGTGTCAAGGTAGATAAATCACAATAACAATAAATCCTATAGTAAATTTTATATGGTAGCCCGAATCCTTAAAGTAGCAGGCTCAATCATAATGCGTTGCCCAAACTTCGATTACTGCCTGAAAAGAAAATTATTTAAGAAAACATATGAGCTAACTAGCCCAGTGAATGGAATTTCATAAATAAACGTGCTTTGAAAGGTCGAAAATACATATTTTGCAAAATCTCGTAAGATGGACAAACCACTTCTTGGTTTTCATCATTTGAAACATTATTACAGCATAATATCAACATTGATGAAATCATTGTATACTAGAAAACATCATAAAATTCATTAGAGAACATCGTGAACACTATTCATTTAATAATCACCATAAAATCCACTAGAAACATCATAAAAACCATTCCATTTCAAAATCATCAAGGAATTTTCCCCAAAGAGTACCCAACATCACATGATGACGATATCAAGTCATACGCGCGTAGACATCAGCTTGGGCCATAGGTACCTTATGACCGCTTCGCCCTAGGCAGCACAATTAAACAACTTGAGCCATAACTAGCACATAGACCCCTTCGCCTGGGCGGCGTTCATTTGGTCAGCTTGAGCCATATATGCCCCTTCGCCCATAGGTGGCATATCATAACATTAGCTACAAATTTGGAAGGTTTTCATACATCATAAATCATGTCTCAACTCAAACATTTCTTTAAAATCATGAAATATCATTTCATATAAACATTCACATGAGCTTTTCTAAGAAATATCAACTTTTGTGAAATTTCATAGAAATACATTCCTTATAAAACATTGCAAGTTTATATAAAATCAAAACACATCATATTTCATTTAGAAATAAAAGTAGAGGTCAGACTCCACTCACCGGCTAAATAGCAATGTAGCTCCTCTTGTATCTCATTCATTTTTAATCCTTAACATTTCCTACAGTATTATATGAAAATTCTACTTAACATCTATCTCCTTTGAGTTTTGAGTAAACGTTCTATCATTATATGCTAAATTAGAAAGCTCAAAATTACTAAAGATTATACTTTCATGATCACTCAATAGTTCATTTCCGTCCTTTACTAAACCTTTTTGTCAAACATGAGCACTACTTAGTGAATTTAAGACTCAATTCAACTCCTCAACAAAAATTTCGTTCTCCTGTTTGGGTAGTGCCCCATTTAAAACCATTTAAAAATCAAGAAGGGTATCGTATGCTTATGAAATTCTCCTAAAATGTAGGGAACTCATATAAGTTCATCATGTGTAAAGTTGAGCTCAAGAAAACCAAGATCGGAACATCAAAATATTTTTCTACTTCTCAGAATCTTGTTCTCGAGTAGAAACTGACAATCCTCACAAAACATGTCATAAAAACCCCTACCGGTCTCCAAATGATGTCATTCGAATTTTCAATGAGAGACAACTCATAGAAGATCATTTTCCAACCTATATCTTTCTAAAATTCATTATATACTATTATTTATGACCTTTTAAAGTTTGAAGGGCCGAATAATATATATCATAATTCTATGTCTAAAGTCCTTGTATTAATCTCTTTAATATCCACAAGTGATTTTTATTCCAATTTACCCATGTTCACAAACCATTTCCCTGATTTCCAACTTCCCATTTATCCACTTTATCTAATCCCATTTCACTTAATTCGTCAACATATTCACCAATCTCAATTCCATTCATACTCATTTTCCCATCTCATTATAACCCAATCATTTTAAGGTTCAATGTATGCATACAAGATGTCCATTGCTTGTAGTAACTCTTAAACACATTTTAGCCAACAAATTATCTTAATTCTACGAATTTAAAACCCGAACATTACTTTTATTTATAAAAATCAGCATTAAAATCACTTTCTAACCCATATTTACATCATACAACTTCAATAATAATAGATCGGAAGAGCACACGTCTGATTCCATATCCTTTAAAACAATTAACTCAAAATAGGGCTCAAAATGTTTAACTTAATTAAATCCTTAAATCAACACACCTACTTGAAACCCTAACATCTCAAATAACGCTCTTCCGATCTCAAGAATCTTGAATGGATAATTAACCTTAAAGACCATCATTTTTCTTCCAATATAACACATATTTAACCCACATAGCAAAAATCCTAAATTTAACACAATATAGAACAATTAAATCTTTCACTTACCTATCAAAAATCAAGGAAAAATCCTGAAACACAAATAAATCACGAACCCACTTCGAGTTTTGGTCCGGGTCTTCTTCATTTTGCTTTTTTTTCCCTTCCATTTTCTCATTTTCTCCCAATTTTCTCCTCCTTAGCCGAGAGCACTGTGTGTGTCGTGGGTTTGGTGTGTGTTTTGTGTGTGAAAAAATCCAACTGCAAGAAAGTCTCACAGATCGGAAGAGCACACGTCCTGAACTCCAGTCACCCTCAACTTGCTTATGTGCTATAAGTTAGTCTTTGAGATATTATTTACCCATAAGTTCTTTAATATTTAATTCATTCACTTTAAATCCTTTGATAACATGTTCTTGACCCAATAATTAAAATTTGACCTTGACTTAACTATTCTATCTTTAACTTTTGATTTATAAAATTTGGGATATCACAAGAAGAGTCCATACACATTAATAAATTTCAAGTCTTTTTGTCGACTCTTTTAAGTTTATTATTAGTGATGGAGCTTTCCTTGATTCTTTGTTTCTCTTTTTGGAGGACAGTACAAGAATTTTAACATTTGAAATCTGAGTCCATTTTTTCTCAAAGACTTCAAATTGAAGAAAGTAAGTTTCTACTTTATCTTTCTGGCTTGTGCTCTCCAGTGAAATTTTAGATTTCGATTTCAAACAAGAAACAAAGCTTGAAGTGGTTTTGTTCGACTCATATAATATCTGAATTTATCTATTCCATTTTTCATCACTTCTAAGATTTTCAAATTGTTTAGAGGTGTGCTTGGATTCATCCATTTCGCCTTTAAGGTTGGATGTGGTTGAGTGCTCTGAATTTTGATCAGATAGTATGTCTCTTGAGAATACTATAGTCTTCAATCATTTTGTTTGTGATATTTTCAAAAGGACATCTCTCCACTAACTGCTTTTCCCGTGCTTGATTCAATTTGATTGGAGGATGTTAGAGATAAACCTGCAAGTTAATTCAAAAGAAATTTAAGTTCGTCTTTTGTCAAACATCTTTAATTTTATGCATGGCATATGTTGTTACTATAGGGTGATGATTTATATTATTACCTGATTTGAAATTCTTATCTTGTTTCAGAATTCTCATAATTTCTTCTTTTGAATGGTTTATGTTTCCATTATGACGGAGTTATTTTATCAATTCTAGGATGATTGCTTGACGCCTTCAACTGAGAAGCTTTGAAGAGCTATGTTGAGTTTAACTCCTTTCATGCACTCGGCGTGGTCTCATCTGCTTTCATACGCACAATGTGATATGGGATTTTTACTTGATCTACTTACTTTTTGATTTGATACAGCCATTGATGAATATAATGCAGTCCATCAAGCTTTCTTTAGCCATCCCTTTCATGTCTACTGTATATTTGATATAATCATTTAAGAAACAAAGATAAAAATTAGACATCAATTAATAAATTTTGGTCCGGAAGTTTTATCAAGAAATTGATGAACACATTATGTCCATATTTGATTCGACGATGTAAATAAAGGTTGGTTGAAACAAAAGCATTAGCTGTGTTTGTTTGTATAGAATTTCACACAATGAAGCATCATTTATGGAGATGGAATTTAATGAATTCAAATAAAAATTACTGCGGTTTTTATATTGATTAATTTGTAATTTTCTCCCTATAGACTTAAAAGAAACGATTAATCTAATGTAATGTCATCAAGTACATATTACCAATTCTCTTAAAGAGAATCACATTATATCATTCTGTCTCAAATTTGTAACAGTTACTTTCCATATATTTGTTCTAATCTTTTCTAGGTTGCTGCTCTTTTTTTGCAGATTAAAAATAAATCATCTAATTAAATGCCTTATATGAAGACATCCTTGGATGGCCAAGCAAAGATTTTACTTGGCAAATCAAGTGGCATCAATGGTTTATGTTTGAGGTGAGGGTGAGTAAAAAGAACTAAATTGCAAGATAGATTTGCAAGTTCGGTTTTAGGAATTCTGGAGAGAGGAATTTGAGATCCAGCTTTATGCTGGCACATGTTAGCTTTAGTGATGTTATTTGCTTTCTATTGGTTTTTTTGACATATCTGATAATCAGAAAAGATAGGGATGCGAGAAGTGTACGAGGAGAAGTAGTTGGGTTGATGGTTTATGTCATGGAGTTTTCTATTTCCTTTTTAAGTTCGTCTTTAACCTTTTTTTTTTTGTACGTTGGACCTTTTAGTCGAGAGAAGGAATCTGTTATACAACATATCTAATGTGAGGTCTTTACTTACATTTGTATAGAATAGAGATTTGTTTTAAATTTCAAATTTTTTTCTCTTATGCCTTATCCCTTTTTGACATTTCACAATGAGGCTATTATCAATGTTATGAACCGAACACAAGACATGGAAACTTTGCTTAAGGTGTTTTCTTAATTAATTTGAGTGTCATAAAGTAAAATAATTTATGGATCCAATCAGCTGTCATTTCTTAATTTGCACTTGGCATCAGTATGTAAATGTAATGTGTTTCGTCATAAACCGAGACTTTGACCGACCGTAGAATAGTTTGTTCCCTCAGTCGTGTGCTCTTCCGATCTATTTGTTTTTAATTTAAGGGCTTAAATGGCTATAAAACATTAAACATTCGGTAGTTGAATGAAATTGAGTAGAAGTACACAAAGCATATACAATAAATATAACCAAAGAAGTGGCTAAGTAGACGTGCATTTTTTTTTTCTTTTTCTGGAAGGTAATGCATAATTTAATAACTCCCGTTCAGAATTTATCAATAGAGATGTTGCATTATCTACTATTATCATAATAATTTAATAGATTGTTGTTATTGGTGAATGGTTTTGTTAGGTCATTGAATTACGCAGAACAGGACAATTTTTCCAGAATTTGATAACAAAATTGTAGTTGATCAATCTGGTTAAAAGGGATTTTAGTGGCGAGAAGTACAACACCCAAAAAAAAAAAAAGATTTGGATTTAGAATTTGTATTAGTGGTTTGGACAAAAAAAAAAAATAGAGAATTTGTATTAGTAAAGTAGAATTATAAATTTGTAATTATTTATGTCTGGCTGATATATGAAATGACTCCTTATTACATTTTCTTAATTTATTGAAATCTCATAATAATTTCAACATTGCATGTTGTTATCAACCAGTTATTTGCTTGTATTTATGTTAAAGAAATTTCTTTTGTTAACTATTAGGGACAAGCAATGTGATGGATGTTACTTACAATTATATATGACTTCTTAAAGAAAGATGATAAAAGAATATTATTTCAAAAAAATAAATAAATAAATAAAGAATATATATATATATATATATATGAGAATGATATCACGTGTCATACGGCAGTGTAGCGTACATTGAGGGACGTCACATGGTTGTGGTTTCCCATGTGATGTGTCCCGATGCACGCCACGAGATCGTATGGCCTATATAGTGTCATATATCTAGTGCTAGATCGAGACTATATAATATATATATATATTTATTTATTTATTTTAACTCAAGACTTGGTATACATGTTTTAGGAGTCAGGATATTATCTACAATATTTTTTAAAACTAAAGTGTTTAGCCACAAGTAGTTGTAGTAATATCCAAGTTCAAAGACGGTCTAAGCTGAAGATATTATAGTGTGTGTAAAGATGGAAAATTGGCAAACTATACAATAACGTAGTACTAATTAGGAAGGTTTGCCAAAGTTTGTAAGTATTTTTATTCCCTTTTTTTTTTAATACGTTCAAGGAGGGTTGTATTGTTAATCAAAGCAAATTGTATGCTCAATTTTTTTTCCATTTCATATTTTGTAATAGTATTTTTAGTCAAACATTGATGTTGCTTTTTCCGTACAACGTACGGGTGCAGTACTAGTTTAAAAATAAATGTAAGAAGATTTTACTCGACATTCCTGACTCGTGTATGAACATTGATATTAATCTTAGATTTTATTTTGACAGTGTGTTTGTATTTTTCTCTGCCATTGCATATAGTTCAAACAAAAAAAAGTAGGGTTCTTATAATTTGTGGTGAAATAAAAAAGAAAAAAACTTAGATTTAGACTTTTATTTCGTGGTGTATATAGAAAAAAATATAGGTATATTAAGTAGGTTGTTTAAGTAATTTAATTAATTATTGAAATTTTTATTAAATAAAAATAAAATTTAATTTTGTAATGTAATTAGTAAAAGTATTAGAGTAGATATAACTACACTTACGAAATTTCTTTCACAATACATACATTATAAATGAAAATTGGTACATGAAAATTAAAATTTATCAATACCGAACGAAATAAAGAATTTTAAGGGAAAAAAAAGGGAAAAGGCCAAAAAAAAAAAAAAACCCTGCACTTTCACCAATCCCATCCAAGTCCCACATCACCTGATCTCACCACAGCATCATCTTCCCCAAATCCTCCAAAACCCACTTCTCATCTGCAGGTAACACTTCCTCTCTATGAGCTATGGACAACAGCTTTATAACTTCAACTTTGTCACTTAGAACAAGAGGGTCGCTCCCATTTTCATTCAATGATTGCACATACTATTCGAGTGAAATATTTAGCAGGTACCCATGTGCATATTCATCACATTCTTTATCAAGATCATACTGTACTTGTTTATCTAATTCGCTATATAAATTGCCCTCAAGCCCAAGTTGTAACCATAATCTATGTGGGTCAAGGCAATCCACTTTAATTCAATGGATACCTCGTAAAAAACTCATCTTTGGAGGTTTAGACCGTTATTATAATGCCTGGGTTCCGGTGTGTGATGTTGATAGAAGCTGTTACTGTGATAAAGTTAGTCGCACTAGGAATAAAAGCGTGGCCGGGAGAAGAGAGGGGTTGAGAAAATGGATGGTTTATGAGGAAAGCAGTGAAAGATGTAGTTTTGGAGGTGTTGAGGAGGCCGAGGTATTGCTTAGTTTGTTGACTGAGGATATAGATGAGGAGTGTTTCGATGTAAGGGAGGAAAATAGAAGACTAATTAAGAAGATAGTAGTAGAGAAAAAAGGGAATGGTGAGACTAGTAATCGATGTAAGA